>OY998132.1:1424909-1685619 GCA_963921915.1 Hyposoter dolosus | reverse complement strand
GTTCTCCACCCACTCGGGCAGTAAACTAACATTCAGGATCCTCGTTTGGTCCATTTTCCTTGGATAAACAAAAAATAATCGATACAGTTTTAATTATTTTGGGAAGATTCTATTTGTTTTTATACAGCAGCAGCCTTGTTGATTTAATAAATCCGACCAAGGCTGTATTCGTGTAACTAAGAGTTATGAATGGAAAACAAATTTTTTAATAATATCATTGTTACTTACTTTAGAGTTTTTAGGCGTGCTCCGGAAGGAAAAAATGAAAGTTCGTCGACAAAACTATGATGATGATGATGATGATGATGATGATGATGACGATGACGATGACGATGACGATGACGATGACGATGACGATGACGATGACGATGACGATGACGATGACGATGACGATGACGATGACGATGACGATGACGATGACGATGACGATGACGATGACGATGACGATGACGATGACGATGACGATGACGATGACGATGACGATGACGATGACGATGACGATGACGATGACGATGACGATGACGATGACGATGACGATGACGATGACGATGACGATGACGATGACGATGACGATGACGATGACGATGACGATGACGATGACGATGACGATGACGATGACGATGACGATGACGATGACGATGACGATGACGATGACGATGACGATGACGATGACGATGACGATGACGATGACGATGACGATGACGATGACGATGACGATGACGATGACGATGACGATGACGATGACGATGACGATGACGATGACGATGACGATGACGATGACGATGACGATGACGATGACGATGACGATGACGATGACGATGACGATGACGATGACGATGACGATGACGATGACGATGACGATGACGATGACGATGACGATGACGATGACGATGACGATGACGATGACGATGACGATGACGATGACGATGACGATGACGATGACGATGACGATGACGATGACGATGACGATGACGATGACGATGACGATGACGATGACGATGACGATGACGATGACGATGACGATGACGATGACGATGACGATGACGATGACGATGACGATGACGATGACGATGACGATGACGATGACGATGACGATGACGATGACGATGACGATGACGATGACGATGACGATGACGATGACGATGACGATGACGATGACGATGACGATGACGATGACGATGACGATGACGATGACGATGACGATGACGATGACGATGACGATGACGATGACGATGACGATGACGATGACGATGACGATGACGATGACGATGACGATGACGATGACGATGACGATGACGATGACGATGACGATGACGATGACGATGACGATGACGATGACGATGACGATGACGATGACGATGACGATGACGATGACGATGACGATGACGATGACGATGACGATGACGATGACGATGACGATGACGATGACGATGACGATGACGATGACCTCAGTAGATTTTTTTTTCTGCAACACGCATGTCAATGTTCACCATGTTATTTTTTCCATAAAAATCAAAAACCTTATTGTTAATAAAAAATTTTCGAATAAAAAAACAAAATTAGACCCTTTTTTACTAATTAAATTTTCGAATTAGAAAAAAAAAAATCAGACTCTCAATGACAAATCAAACATTTTATAGAAAAAAGTTTTCAACTTCTCATGAGAAAGAAAGAAATATTATATCGATTGAACAGCACCAAATTAAAAAAAATAAATAACCAATTTCAAATTTTAATCGAAAAAAGTTTTTCAAAGTTTTTCATGAGAAAAAAAAATGTAACGTTACAAGCTTGTTTAGTAATGTTTCGGTTACTCACTCGAGAAAAACGAACAGGGCAGTGTTGAAAATTGATGGTGATGACCACTGTAGATTTTTGCACCAACGTTAACACGCTTACACGGACCGCAGCGATTGTCACTAAGTGTTTCTTCAAGATGGAATTATATCGGAGAAAAAATTATGAAAATCACCGTAGTAGGTATATGAAAATCAACCACAAGGTTTGTCACTTCGATGCGACTCGTTCGAAGACGAAATAATGACTGCAGGGCGAGTGTAAGACTTTTTATAAAGTTCTTTTGTTTATAACAGTAATGAATCTCTCTATGCGTAGTCTTGTAATATGATCCCAATAAGATCGTAAATATTCGGTTCAAAAATAATTCTAAGAATTCAACTGTCGTTAGCGAGCTGACAAAAACATTGGAATGTTTATAGAATTTTTTTCACACCACGTCTCTATAAATTGATGCAGAAGCATCGTCAAAGCATCAGTCGAACTTGGCCTTCCAATTATTATTGTTGTGGTTAGTGTTCAGTGAGAAATCAGAATGGATTCAGAAAAATGTCTTAAGCTGATCCGCATCATGGAAGCTGCTTATAAAATAATGGTTGAAAATAAGATATCAACCAGTAATGTTGATAAGTAGAAAAAACTTGGCACACAAAATATTAGACTTTTGAACAAACTTTTAAAAACAGCCTCTACTGTTGGAGAAAAAACCAGAATTTTAACCACTGTAGGAATCTTGAAGTCGTTGAGGACACGGATCGAACTGTTGAGAAAGAGAGGGGAAGGTGTGAAAAAACAACGACGGAGCGATAGAGTACGATGGGAAGATTTGGATTCAGCCTTCAAACGGAGCATAAGGACAGGAGTTGTAGTGAATATACAACATAAAGAATTACAAAATTTTCTTGATGATGCAAAAGAACTTGTTTCCAACCGATTGAAAAATCTTTTACGAAAAGAAGGAAGTGTAAAAGTGAACACAGTTTTGTCTTGTAAATTCAATTGCTTGAAAAACGGTGAAATAGTCGAAGAGATGAAGTTTTTCAACACGAAAAATGAAGCAGTTCTACCGGCAACGAATTTGAGACAGTGGTTCACCGAGCACGTGAACGAGAAATTAGCAGCAAAGATTGAAGACTTCCAAGAAAAAGACTCTGGCTGGACGTTGATTGAAATCATAAATTTATCTGTAAACATAAACAGATATGTGCCGCTACAAGGCGGTCTATCAACTTACAGTCCGCTACCAACATTCATTAGAGATAAGAAGGCAGTAGTAAACATTAAGAACAATGATCCATACTGTTTCTTGTGGTCTGTTACAGCAGCGCTATTTCCAGCGAACAATAACGTGAGCGTAACGAGTTCCTATCCGAATTTCGGTACAGTGTTGAAATACGACGGTATCAATTTCCCGATTACTCTGAAAGATATTTCGAAATTTGAAGAAATGAATAACTTAGCAATTAACGTTTATGGAATCGAAAATTTTCAGAATAAGGCTAGTTGTGAAATTGTACCGATTCATTTGAGTAAACATAAATCAGATAAGCCTACCATCCACTTGCTTATGTTTGAAACTGGATCAGATGACACTGAAAATACTATTTATCATTTCGCATGGATCCGTAGTTTGTCACGATTGTTGAGTTCACAAATTTCAAAGCATAAGGGCTATACCTGGTTGTGCGACAGGTGTTTAAACCACTTTCACACACACGCTTGCTTGCAGAAACACAGAATATACTGTGAAAAATTGAATCAATGCAAAGTTATAATGCCAGAAGAAAAAGATAAATTTTTTTCCTTCCAAAATTTTAAACGTAAAGAAAATGTTCCATTCTGTCTTTACGCTGACCTTGAATGTCTCTTGGAGCCTGTCAGCAACATTTCCGAGTCGGGTGATAGAACACTGTATCAGAAGCATATTCCTTATAGTATAGCTTATTATTTGAAATGTGCCTTTGACGGATCTATTTCTAAATTAAGAACCTATCGTGGACCAGACTGTGTAGAATGGTTCACGAATGAATTGAACCAAATGGCACGAGATTTAAAACCCTACTTTGAGTCTGTTGTACCGATGGAAATGTTGAGTGACGAACAGAAAGAATCATTCGATACCGCAAAAATTTGTCATGTTTGTGAAAGATTATTCACTTCAGACGATATCAAGCACCGTGATCATTGTCATTTCACAGGGAAATTTCGTGGTGCTGCACATGAAGGTTGCAATCTGAATTACAAAGATGCACAATTTATTCCCGTTATATTCCATAATTTATCAGGATATGATTCTCATTTTTTAGTAAAAGCTTTAGCAACATCCTTTGAGGGTGCTGTTAAACTTTTACCAATGAATAAAGAGAAATATATATCTTTTACGAAAAATGTTGCAAAGACAAAAATGAGTTTTCGATTCATCGATTCGTTCAGATTCATGTCAAGCAGTATTGAAATGTTAGCCTCGTATCTGAGCGATGATGAAAAATCAATCACACGAGAACATTGTAATAGTACTGAAGAATTTTCATTATTAACCAGAAAAGGTGTATTCCCGTATGATTATGTTGATAGTTGGGAAAAACTCGATGAAAAGCAGCCACCTTCGAGAGAACAATTTTATTCTCAATTAAATGATGAGAACATTTCAGAGGAAGACTATTTACATGCATGTAATGTTTGGCAAGAGTTTGATTTAAAAACCTTGGGTCAATACTCTGACTTGTATTTACAAACCGATGTTCTGCTTTTAGCTGATATTTTCGAGAATTTCAGACGTAATTGTTTGAATACATATAGTTTAGATCCTCTACACTATTATACAGCGCCAGGCCTTGCGTTTGATGCGATGCTAAAATGTACCGGTGTAACGCTTGAACTGCTCGTTGACATCGATATGTTATTGTTTTTGGAAAGGGGCATTCGAGGCGGCGTAGCTCAATGTTCAAACAGATACGCTAAAGCGAATAATAAGTATATGGGAGCAGCGTACGATCCCAGTCAAGAAACATCTCATCTTATGTATTATGACGTAAATAACTTGTATGGAGCAGCTATGAGTCTGTGTTTACCCTATGCCGGTTTTGAATGGGTATCAGACGTTGACGTATTTAGTGTTCCAGACGATTCACCCACTGATTATATATTGGAAGTAGACCTAATATACCCACAGGAACTGCAAGAAATCCACAAAGACCTGCCGTTGGGCCCAGAGCATTTCACACCACAAGGATCCAAGATATCGAAATTAACAACTACCTTATTTTCAAAGGAAAAATATATCATTCATTACAAAGTCTTGAAGCAATATCTGAGCTTGGGCATGAAGTTGAAAAAAATTCATCGAATATTGAAATTTAAGCAGGCGCCATGGCTTCGAAAATATATAGATTTGAACACGGATTTGAGAAAAAAATCCACGAATGATTTTGAAAAAAACTTTTACAAACTCATGAATAACGCAGTTTGTGGTAAAACTTTGGAAAACGTGAGGAAATACAGAGATGTTAAACTAATTACCAAATGGGATGGACGCTATGGAGCAAGATCACTTATAGCAAGACCAAATTTTCATAGCTGTACCATTTTTGATAAAGATATGGTAATAATTGAACTCCATCGTACGAAAATTAAGTTTAATAAACCAATGTATGTTGGATTCTCAATCCTAGACCTTGCTAAAAGTTATATTTATGACTTTCATTATAATTATATAAAAGATCGATTCGGAGAACATGCCAAGTTAATGTATACCGATACAGACAGTCTGTTATACCATTTCACTGGTATAGATATATATGAGGCTATGAAGAAAGATTTGGATAAATTCGATACATCTGACTACCCGCCAGATAATGTATACAAAATGCCTCGAGTGAATAAAAAAGTTATAGGTTTGATGAAAGATGAAAATAATGGGAAAATCATGACAGAGTTCATAGGTTTAAGAGCAAAATTGTATTCGTTTAAAATTTTAGGTGATGATCAGGAAAAAAAACGAGCTAAAGGAGTCAAAAGGTCCACTCTCAAAAAAATTACATTTGATGATTATCTTGATTGTGCTTTACAACACAAAAATCTTGTGAAAAGTCAAAATTTAATTCAGAGTACAAAACATCAGGTTCACACCGTGAAGCAAAATAAAATAGCCTTGAGCTGGCAAGATACTAAGCGGATCATATTTCCTGATAAGATGGACACGCTTCCATGGGGCTATAGGTTGTGTAAATGAATGAGTGAACGCCGTATGTGTACACGACGAAATAAAAAGTTTTTCAATACATCGTTGTTATTTTATTTCAAAGACCGTATATACAAATTTATCCAACATATGTATGCTGATTGTTTTACAAAAAGATAATGCTTTTTTTCAATTCATCTTCTCCTCGACACTGTTATGGAACGTATAAATTAGTATAAAAAAATTATCCATCAGATTCATTAATCCAACTATTATGAGAGTCATCAAAACCTAACCATTTAACAAGCAATTTATTTCCACGTTTCCGCACAACTTTTTCTACAAGGTAAACATTCGGATATTTGACCATGCTGAGTTCCTCCTGATAAAAGCCACCTTCGATCGGTTTATCCTGGTAATCCTTGAGCTTGTACGTTACAGGTTTGGTATTGACAACTTGACTGATGGTAAATATTTCTGTTGTCCAATTTGGCGTATAACCTTTTTCGAAAACGTGCTTGTATTTGCTGATTCGCACTTTATCACCAACTTTAAATTTAATTTTTTTCGTTCGATTACTTTGAAGTTTTCCATATACATGCAACAAAAGACTTTTTTCATTTTGAACAGTGACATCATTTGGTTTCATTCCAATCGTACGATGTTTAGTATTATTGTAAGCTAGTACCAAATCGTCTACAATGTCGATCCACTTGTACGATCCTCGTAGAGTAAATTGTTTCCACATTTTACCCTTGAGTGTACGGTTAAAACGCTCACATATCGATGCTTTCATGTTACTGAAAGTTGAGTACATGGTGATTCCATGACGTCGAAGGAGAGCTTTCATTTCATTATTATAAAACTCTTTGCCACGATCAACATGCAATTTCTTCGGTACACGACCCTTTGTCAGTACAGAGTTCATAGCATTAGTCACATCCTTACCACTTTTTGATTTGGTTGCCACGACCCAAGCATATTTTGAAAAAATATCTATGATTGTCAGTAGATACTTATAACCATTATTAAATTGAGTGTACGCTAACATGTCAACAAGATCAGCCTGCCAAGTCTCATCTATACCACGCATTACGACATGACGGCGTAGATAATTTTTTCTCGCAGGCCGATGAAGCTCTTCCGCTATCGTTGCTTTCTCCATGTTCTAAAGCGACGAGTCGATCATTCAGTTCGGATATTATTTGAGAATTTCGAAGGATCAATGCTTGTTGAGCTTCGGTTGCAGATTCAAGATCTTTTATGCTGTCTTTGAGACGGGATTCAAGGCTATGAATCATCAGGCTACTCTCATCACTGGAACTAAGAGAGAACTAAGGAGATCTTGTATGGTCCCACTATCGATATGCTGACGTTTAATATTATTCTTAAATCGTGTCTCGAGACCTTGAAACATGATTTCATGATCGTGCATATTATCTCGCAGAGAAGTGGTTGCGGCATATACATGTCTAACTTCTTCTTGCAGAGCACTCTGCATCACTCTCATAGATACAGCATCATCTTGCGCGATGGGTGCAGCAACATTGCACAATCTTCTATTATCTATATCATATTGACCATCAGCGGTAATTTTAAACCCGTCACCGGGAGGACCGCGGCTTCCTGGAAGACCACTTCCACTTTTCTTTGATAATTGTCGTCCAAACACGTCAACGCTCATGGTTTAAATGAATCTCAGTAGTGCGAACTGTCTAATAAATAATTTCAGCTTCACGCAACTCTTCAATAATAGAAATAATTTCGTTTGTATGACTTGTGTTACCAGCAGATTGTGATGCAAGAAGAAGACGCAATCTACTGACAAGCTCATTAGGGTCATCCCAATGAACATAATCGATTGTTCTATCTTTCTTTGCAATCATATAGCGCGGTAAAGATTTTCCGATTTTTTGTTTCGGTGATAAAGGCATATTGGCAATAATATTTTTATATTTAATGCCTTTTGTGCGAATGGGTTCGTTGGGCTTATAGTACTTTCGATGCGCATACGTGCTGGTAATGATCGTACAATATTTGTCCATATCTGATGCAGTTACGATCTCTCTGTTTGGCGCTTTTTTGAATATCAATTCGAGCAAACCAGGAGATAGTTCAAAAGACTTATTTTTAACGGTCATGACCTCGTTGTCAAAAGTTACAGGTGAGTCACCGATCATTAGAACACCTCCTCTAATTTTTCGAACACCATACGAGTCATCCAGCTGTTTTTGTTCACTCGTTTCAAACATTCGTAGATACTGCTGGACAAGTGGCTCACCGGAGGACACTTGTGGATGTGATGTTTCGTCTTGCATAACAGATGAATCCTTGTCGGATGATGAATCAGATACTTGTAATTGATAGTCATCATTTTCATCATGTGCGGTGAGGAAAGAGTTGTCAAAATCTCCCTCCTCCTTCACAGCTGGATCAACCTCTTCCAAGTTGGGCTCATCCTGGGCTTCTTGTTTCAGCTTTTCTTCCTTGATTTTTTCCAACTTTATTGACTGATCGACTAACTTTTGCAACGGTGCTACCACTGGTTTGAAGACTTCACTCAGTTCCTTCTCAGTTGTAATTTTTCCCATTTTTAATATTTTATGTTTTCGTCGAATCGCATTGCTCGCGCTTGCGATTTGACGCAATACGTTTTTCTCTTTATCAAGCTTAGCACTGTGCATATTGACACCATAAAGTTAACAGGACAACTGTGCTCATGTTGGTGGAGATTGTAATTTTATAAAGCAATCAAAACCTTTCCTGTATCGACCATCATTTAACGCTCTGTCTTTGTCTATCACAACAAATCCATATTTACTTTCATTCCAGCAAACCGAACATAGATCCTTGAATTGTACATATGTCATGTCAGTATTAACATGGTCATCATAAATATGCTTCAAATTCATTTCATCCTGACGAAAGAGTACCAGTAAGTTAGTATTATCACGGACAAGATGTTTAGGAATACGCGCATACGTTTGACAGAGATAGAAACAGTCAACGGCCTTGTGTCGTCCCATACAGAAAAAGGCTCGCATATTATGTTGTTTTTCACAAGCAACATCATCGAAAATCATGATAGAGTTTGGTTTAGTATCCTCTGGTTTAATCACTTGCTCGTGGTCTGTGAAAGGGAAGTATCCTACTCCCCTAACAGTTTCAAGTAAACTTTTGAGAAATCTGTATTTTGGTTGATTCAACGATTTTGAGTATACGTAAACATTCTCAAATCTTAAACCATTGGGATGTGTAATGAGAGTGAGGAGAGCATTGGTCTTTCCACAATTTGAAGGACCGCAAAATACTGCACGTACACTGCTCGGCAATAATTCTCCGTGACGTCTTTCACGCACGTTCTGTTGCACAAGCTTGTCAAAATTCTGCATAGGTAGTTTAGTTGATTGATCGTTGAACCTCATCTTGAGAGTAACTGACATCAAATGTATGAATGTTACCTTTATAAAGGAGTGAATAAATACAGTTTGCATTGAGATTTCTTTTCAGTATCACTGTGTACTTTCTATGAGTAGGTTCAACATGAATAATTCAAGAGATTCATCCAATCCGATCAGCAAAAGTTTACAAAAATTTGCGGAAGAAATGCATCGACGCTCTCCTCCTTCTGAAACCTCTTCCAGGGCAAAGATTGAGGGAAGTCAATCATTTTCCGGAAAAGTAGATCCTGGACGATACGGCTTTGTAGGTGATAAAAAGAAATAGGCTATAAATAGAATATTTGAAGATAATGTTGTTCAGTTCTGAACGATTCGTCAGTACGATATGATCACACATAAGCGTGGTGAAGGATTCGTAAACGATCTTATCAACAAACTTCCCATCGAACTACACGTACCGGGATATCAATATTGCGGTCCTGGTACGAAACTAACAAAAAGACTTGCACGAGGTGATCCTGGAATTAATGCGCTTGACGCTGCGTGCAAAGAGCACGATATCGCATATTCAAAAAATCGTGATAACCTCACTGCTCGACACGCAGCAGATAGAATCCTCGCGGAGAAAGCGTGGAACCGTGTTCTAGCGAGAGACGCTAGTCTTGGTGAAAAAGCAACGGCGTGGGCTGTTGCGAATACCATGAAGGCTAAAAATAAACTCGGTATGGGCATCAAGAAGAAGTTGAAGAAGAAGAAAGTGTCACTCAAACACATTATTAAGGCGGCAAAAGCTTCGATGCTTCCGGGTGCAAATGCAGTGGATTCGGCTCTAAAAGGTGCCCGTGCAGCTGTAAAGAATGCTGGTGGTAAAAAGAATATTCAGTTACCAAGGATTCTGCCTGTACCTGCTAAAATTGGCGGTTTTTTACCCTTTCTCATACCGATTTTTGCCGGACTGAGTGCAACTGGAGCTCTTGCTGGTGGGGCCGCAGGCATTGCTAAAGCTGTAAATGATGCCAATTCTGCGAAACGAGCTCTCGATGAGAGTAAACGTCACAATAATGCAATGGAAACAATTGCTCTCGGTAAAGGACTGTAACTCAAACCCTACAAGAATGGTATGGGTCTCCGTTTAAAAAACGGATAAGGCTACCACATCGAGCACTCACCGATTACGATTTATCAAAGTTCGCCAAAGACATGAAAATATTACATTTTCGTGGTGTTTTTATGAGAAACGCTATGGCCAAAGGTGGACCTCGAAAATATGAATCGGCTATCGTGAACCTGGACGATAAAGAAGGTCCTGGCACGCATTGGGTTGCATATAAGAAAGAAAGAAATCGAGTAATTTATTTCGACAGTTTCGGCAACCTACAACCACCGCTTGACCTGATGAAATATCTCGGTGTTGGTAGCATTGTAAATTATAATCATAAACAGTATCAAGATTATGACACAGTAATATGTGGACACTTGTGTCTCAAGTTTCTAAACGGAGAACTATAAAACAATGTCTCACATGATTTAGTGTATCAGTTAAGCATTAGACACGATGGGTGATTCGTTCACGCTAACACTATCAGGCACATCATCGATACTCGAGGCTAATTATTTTCCTCCCATTGAATTGTCACCATTTAAAAATTATGCTCTCGGTCTCGTTGAGCTGTTGACCTTCAATTCTATTCCCAATATCGACGTGGGGAATAACGAGTTCTATATCGATAAAGAGATTATCACAATACCTACAGGAAGCTACGAAATTGAAGATATTGAAAATTATCTGCAAGAAGCGCTCCATGATCGAGACATCATCATTCGACTAAGGCCTAATAATAACACTTTATGTAGCGAACTCAAGTGCAATCGTCCTATAAATTTTGAACCGAACGATTCTATTGGACGATTTCTAGGGTTCACACCGCGCGTTCTTCAAGCCAATATTACCCATACATCTGACTTACCAGTCGCCATTCTCAAAATCAATTCACTGCGAGTTGAGTGTAACATAACAGCAGGGGCGTATATCAACGGACAACCAGTACATACTATTCACGAATTTTTTCCTGTTGTCCCACCAGGATATAAGATCGTTGAAGTACCATCTCATATCACTTACCTTCCTATCACCGTACAGTCCATACATAATCTCCAGCTAAAACTCGTAGATCAGGACGGAGAATTGGTAAATTTTAGAGGTGAAGTGATTACGATTAGACTGCATGTGAAATCATAAAAAATGGGTATTGTTTTTGAAACAAGAAGAAGTTATAAAATCGAACAGCCATGTTCAGATCAAAACAGTCGTCAAGCACCTCTCAAGGAGCTAACACCACAAAACATTCGTTATCTAAAGAGCCTGGGTCTGAAGCCGCGAGTAAAGTGAAAATAAGTTTTTGTTGTGTTACAATTTTTTGCTTCGTACCATGGAGGAAATCTTGAGAATACAAAAGTCAATCATCCTCGATAAGTCTATCGCGCATTATGAGGTTCATGGCCACCAACCATTCGCATCAGCAACTTTCAACAACAACGATGAGATTCGTATCGCTGTTCAGCATCAGGATTTATGTTTACTACCATCCAAAAGCTCGTTACATATATCGGGTAGATTAACTAAAGCTGATGGACAATCGCTCGTTACTGCAACGAAATTAGTCAACAATGCTATTTGTCATTTATTTGAGGAAATTCGATATGAGCTGAATGCTGTTGAGATCGATCGAAGTAAAAATGTCGGTCTCACGACTCTTATGAAAAATTACATTTCTCAGAATCCTAATCATAAATCTGTTATGGAAAATGCTGGCTGGGTGAATGATGAAGAAACATCGATAACCGATGGCAATGGTTACTTTGACATCTCCATACTTTTGAGTATGCTGCTCGGCTTTGCTGAGGATTATCGCAAAATTGTTGTCAATGCTAAGCATGAGTTGATTTTGACTCGTGCAAACACCGATACAAATGCTGTTATACAAACAATTGGGGATGCTGCAGCGGAGCAATTTAAAATTGCTCTTTCAAAGATCGAATGGATGATACCGTACGTCAAAGTTGCTGATCATCGAAAAATTCAACTCTTAACCTACATCGCCAAAGATACTCCCATTCCCATTGGTTTTCGCGCATGGGAATTGTACGAGTACCCATTACTACCTGCGACCACAAAACATGTGTGGGTTGTAAAAACCTCTACGCAACTCGAAAAGTCTCGTTATATCGTTGTTGGATTCCAGACAGCACGAAAAAATATTACAACTAACAATGCGAGTCATTTTGATCATTGTAACATCAGAGACGTCAAACTCTTTCTCAACTCACAGAGTTATCCCTATGGGAATTTAAATCTTGACATTGGCCGCAATCAGTATGCTCTACTCTACGATATGTACACAAACTTTCAGGGTTTCTACTATGGAACGGATCCCGAACCGTTCATGAGCAAATCTGACTTTATAAAGTCTGCACCACTAATTGTTATCGATTGTTCAAAACAGAATGAGTCGTTGAAATCAGGACCGGTTGACATTCGATTAGAATTTGAGTCAACAACTCCTTTTCCACCTCAAACCTCAGCTTATTGCTTAATAATACACGATCGTATAATAGAATACAATCCAATCAGCGGAAATGTTAAGAAATTAATATGAAAATAAAAAAAATCGCTTCTCTGTTTATGGTGGGGGGGATGTTATAAAGATATTGTTCAATGCTACTCTGACCAGTCGTGTTCAAGACATGGAGTACGTTGTTGATCTACAGGGTTTCCGGAAACCCATCAACGAATTTGTGCTTAAGGAATTTTCAGTTATTTCCTTAACCGATTCCACACCATTGACATTGCTGTTCGAAGCACCTTGTCCGTGGTATGAGTTGCCAGCAAAATACAAATGTATAAAGGCATGGCTGACACGCAATTTCCATGGAATACCTTGGCACCTTGGTTCTGTACCCTACTTTGCTGCCACTGGAATCATCAGAAGCATTTTGCATAATGCTAAAACTATCTACGTGAAGGGTTCAGAGAAGAAAGAATGGTTGACAAACTTTTTGATGGAAGGATCTGAACGCATTGTCAATCTTGAAATGTTGGATTGTCCTTCACTGCGAAAGCTGAGAAAAAAAGAAGATTCTGGATGTCCGCATCACAAAAATTCTTTTAGTTGTGCTAAACGAAATGTTCAATATCTAAAAAAATGGATACTTGAACCCTATGAAAAAGAATAATTTTTTTTGTACGTGCATCACATGCATATTCAATGTATGAAAGCTTGCTGGTGTAAGGTGTTTTAAATGAATAAAATTTATTTGGAAAAATATTTTTCAACTTGATGTTTACATTATTCCTTAGCCTTAGGTATTTGTATTATCTCTATAAACTCTTCCAAATTCTTCACATGATTACGCAAATTTTGAACAGAATATATTACATTCGAGAGTTCTTCCTCTGAAGAGACGCATGCCTCAATTTTACATTTCAGTTTGAATAATTGCATAATCAATTTAACAGTATCATCATTGAAACATTGAACGTGTTTATCAATAATCTTAATTATTTCATGTGATTTTTTGCACTGTGCGCACAGAAGTGGTTGATTGTTGCTATCCGTCTCATCTTGTCCACAATCAACTTTTTTCACATTTGTTTGAAACGTTTCTATGTCATCGATGAAATCGTAGATACAATCTGGTGGATCACCACCGAAATGCTTAGCTACGACATCTTCGTAGCAGCAGAAGTATGGTGGCAAACAGCACAATTGCATCAACTGATCCGCTGTTAGTTTATCCATGATTTCGACTGACTGTTATTCTACTAAAATTTTTCTTTTATACTTAGCCTATAACCCCCCAACACCCTACTGCACAATAAAATCATGTGAATAACCTTGATCGCTCTAGAACATTCGCTTCCAAGGTCTAACACCTGATACCCAACATCTCCCTATCGGGCATCGCGATATCAGATCCCCTACGTGCAACAGCAAATATTTTCATCGTGAGATCCTTCTAGAAGGATCGCACACGAATTCTTCGACCCCCCGTTACGTCATCATCAGCGACAAACATTCTGGAAAGACCTCCTCCTCCTCCTCATGACCGACCTTGCAAATTCAACGTCATCATCGTTCCTAGAAAAAGAAAAAAATACCCTCACTCCCTACCTCGTAAAACGTATCGAGGTCAGTCATGAAAAAATACCCTCCTCTCACCCCTCTGCCTCGTAACGTCGCAATTCCTGAAAAAAATACCCTTCCCTCACCCTCCTCCTCATAACGCATCGAGGTCAGTCATGAAAAAAATACCCCTCCTCAACACGGTCACTGACATCATCAAGGTCAGTGACGAAAAAATACCCCCCTCTCACCCCCCTCGTCACACGTGTCATCACGATGACGTCATCATCGAACCTTCGAGAACGTTCTAGAAGGTTCTAGAAGGTTCTAGAAGGTTCTGGAAGGGGGTTCGTGTCTCGACTGTAGAGTCGGTAAGTGTCGGTAGTAGGAATCTGTATCCAGAATCCGCTATATCTACCTACTGTCAAAAACTCAACGAAAGGGACGACATTACGGAGCGAGTCGTCGGAGGGACTCGACGGAAGCGTGGACTACAAAATCTCCAAATTAATCGGCCGAGGGGTCAAAAGAGTTGCGAGCCACAATCTCGCTCGACAGACAACTTTCGACCTTCACGGCACCTCAAAATGATGCACTAAATGCAACCAAACGCAACGACACGGAAAACCCAGCCTTCTGTCGAATCGCGAAGGAAAATATCGGAACGGGCTTACCGAGACACAACTTCTGGCGACAATTGGCTGGACGGAGACGCTGGACGGTTTTCCCGGAACGCGACTCGCTAGCTGGGCTCGATGACGAAGACTAATTGTGCTTGTGCCTCGGCGTGGCTCTGCGCACCCGATTTTTTCCCCACTAATCTAATTCGGCGAGAGCGCGCTCTCGCCTATTTCGCGAATCGCCCAACTTCCGTTTCTCGCGCCCCGGTGTCGCGCGGGGAGTTCAAACGAGATCTCCGCTCGGTTTTCGCCCTCTGAAGATTTGCCGAGACTGCAGGGGTTTTTCCTCATGGGGACCCGGCCGATGTCCGACTGACAGGCGGAGGGGAGGCCTCCCTCGCGAAACTCGGCGTCCCTTCGTATCGCGGTGGGCCCACGGTGCCACCAGGCAATTGCACCTCCGCCCCGGGATATCCCGAGCCCCACTCGACGAGGCGCCGTTGTAAACGGGCTGCAACCCCTGCGGGCGCGGCAGCGAACGCTGCAGCTCTCGACTGCGACAGCGAGAGGGCCACGGACGGCGTTCACACGTGTGGCCGAATTTCGACGTGTACCCTCGAACGTCCGCTCCGCTGGACCAAGGTGATGGGGCGCAGCGGTGAGAAGGCCGAATTCCTTGCCAGAGTCCCGCTGATCGAGAGAGGGGTTGTTACTCACTCCCCGCTCGGCGATGGACACCGGGCGCAAGAACCGGAGGACGCTCGCTCGTAAATAACAAAGTGCATCATTAATTTCTCTCGCCCGTCATTTTTCCGTTCACGCAGGTAATTTTATAGTCAACGAAACGGTAGGTAATAGGCAACAAAGTGCAGGTACTCAGGCAACGAAGGAGGTAAGGCGTTTCCGACGGTCGGTAAGGCAGCTTAAGACTAAAACGAAGAATCTTCTCAGCGGGCCGCCAGCGAGCCGCGTTGCGTCGTCAAAATGGACCGTAAATCCGGTCCACTGGTCGACCACAATTCGTGCGGGTGACGGGGCGTCAAATGTCACGTCACAAAACCTCCACCCCAGAATTTGTCCCGGGGGATTAAGGACGACGCTCGGCGACGAAGATGGCCGGTCAGCGGTCTGGTTGGCGTCCTTCCTCTCGATCAAGCGAAACTGCGGCGTCCCGCACGAATGGGTTTCCCAGCTTCCCGGAGCGGTGTAAATGAAATCTGAAACAAAGAAGTGTCTCGGTCGCCGACCTTGGAGCCCAGTTAGTCCCTCCGACCACGCTGAGAGCGTGCTCCTTTTCCTCTCCTTCAACGACTCGTCATGCACAAAAAAAAATTGAAATTGGGTAAGGTCTTAAATAAAGGGGGACTCCGATGGCCACGTTTCTCCGGAAGTCTTTTATTTCGCGAACGCGACCGTCAACCGGGGTTAATTTTTTTCATTGAAAATTTATTAATTTCTCTCCTGTTTTGAACTTTGTACGCAACTATCGTAAAAATGTAATACTCCAGCAAGACTGCAGTGATTTTCCGCTCAATAATGGAAATCATAAGAATAAAAAAAAAGACTCACTCCATGATGACATACCACATGGGGAAAAGAGCTCGATAAGCGTCATTGAGTTTGCGAATAGCCAGACTATGGGTCCTAGACACGTGGCTTTGATTTTCCAGCAGCTCTTGCAACTTTTCCTCGTTCAGTCGAGGATTTTCCAGTTTGGCGAGCGTGCGATCGGAGGTCAAAACTTTTTCGGACTGTGTCTCGAAATATTCATCAGTTTTCATGTGCTTGAAGATTGAAAAAAAAAGACCAATAAATATCGATCAAAATTGTATTTTTTATAAATTCGATTCGGCAAGGCAAAGAAAATGGAAAAAGCTTCTTGAAACCCACAAAATCAGAATACACGACCGCTTTTTTCGATTTAGCCCGTCTCGTTGACGGAGTCGCCGCAATATTTTTCAGCCGAATAATTTGTTCCCTATTTCCCGTCTCTTCCTTGCTGTTGCTCTCCGTTCCCTGCTCGGAGGCTTCCTCCTCGTCGCTGCTGCTTTTTTCATCATTGGACGGAACGTATTCGCTTTCCTCCAACATGCTTTCGCTCTCGCTGAAGGCGAATCGAGTAACGATTCTGCGTCTGCACGCCGGAGTCTCTGCGAGCGGAGCGAACGTTCGGGATGAAAAAAATCTCGTTGCAATTTTGGGGCAGAGGATATTGTGCGGCAAACAAGTTTCTTTGCGATATTTCAATTACCGTCTTTAGTTTTCGAGTCGGCCGACGGAGTTCTCGGAGAATTAACCTCCGCTCTCGCTACAACAACCTTCAGCACCAGCAACTTTTCAAGACCTTGTGGCGTCGAGGGCGTTCGACAGAGCAACGCTTTTTGTACCATCAACAGCCTTATGGAAGGCGTTTGGTAACTGCAATATTGAAAGATTCGTGGAGAAATTTCGAGGCAGGTCGTGTCGCTTATCTCTACTCGGGATTCGATCGTTACTCACGCCAGCACGTGGTACTTACCTTGGCGAGTCCTTGTTTCTCGAGGTGAGCTCGAACCGAGCAGTTCCAACTCGTTTCGCCGCTTCCTCTTCGGCTTTGGAGCCTCAATGGGCTCGGGTGGCCGCTTAGGTGTCGGATTCGCCGTCTTCTTCACCGGACTTTTTGGTGGAGCAGTACTGGGGCCTGATTGTGTGCTGGGTGATGGAATGCTGGGACCTGGTGACGGATTTCCTAGTGATGGCGATCCCGGCTGGTCTGTTAGGAATCGAGTTGATCTTGTCGTCGTCGGCGTCACAGGGAATTTTTTTACAGGCTCTTGCGTCCTTTTAGATTTTTCAGGAGAAATTTCACGAGCAGTGCTTTTGTTTGCTGGTGTTGTTTTCTCCAATTCTTTCATTTTTGATGTCAAATGCAACCGATTTTGCCTAATGTATACCCTTAGGTATTCTGTTCTATCAGATGTTGGACTTACATATAACTCATTGGCGACCTGTCGCAGCAAAGGAGCGGAAAGATTCCCTGAGCCTTCCATTAACTTAACTTCCAGCCGAAATAAAATTTCAATCAATTTTTTATGCAGTTCTTCATTTTTCGCAATGTTTTTTGGGTATCTTCCCATGGCTAGACACAAATAATTTTGAAACTTCACACAAATTTTGAATTTAGATTCGAGGATGCCGAAACACGCTGACCGGAAGAGATATTTCAACTGTCACAGCTGCCTAACTTACAAGGAAAGTCTTTCCGCTGACCTCCTTCAATTTTGATGAAATTAAAATATGTCATTCTTCATCAAAATCTAAGAGACACGTATTTTTTTTTATCGGCGGAAAAACGTTTCTAAGGGGTGAAAATATCCCCTAAAGTTGAGACCTCCGAGGGGTAGTTTTCAGGTTTCGCCTATTTTCACTCGAGATAAGCGAATGCACCCAAATGGATAATCAACTTAACGATAAACGATGGAAAATGCAACTGGTTTCATATCGGGGGGTTGCACAGGAAAAAAGTTATAGGGGTTGAAATTCACAAAATCGTTATAACAAAAAAACTATAGCACCTATCTCGATGGTTTCAATTGCATTTTGAAGAGGGCAAAAAAGTAGTAGATACGGGTTTTTGCGTTTTTCCCGCAAATGAAGTTAAGGGGGTGAACTACCCCTATATATGTCTACAGTAAATCTCAATAAAACGGCAGTATTTCTTTGTTTTCTTATTTCTTCTCCTTGTGATACGTGTTTTCTTCCAATTTTCAACGTCTACATCTCAAACGATGGATAGATTTTTCTGGAAATAGCATTTTCATAACTGGTGAAAGCGATAGAACCAAAAGTGTGCGTCCAATCTTAATAAGTTGTTTTTTATTTGAAGGCAATTTAAGACACTAGTTATACTTAAAAGATTTAATTTTTAATGTATTTAAGCAATGAATTTTACCTAATTGAGCAAGGAAATTTCGAAACAATAAAATTTCCCTCTGAAAATTCGACCACTCTATCAATTTTTTATTTTTTGTCACTTTTTACGGTATCCATACCAATCACATCCGTAGTTTCAAAGAATTTTCGCCGAAAATTACATATGGGTTAATTTTTACGGATCACCATTTTTTTTATTAGTCAATATTGAATAAGCCAGAACATGAATTCCAAAAATATCTACACCTTATGATCTCACGAAAATTTAGTAAATATTGACGCATTTTCATAGTTATCATAACTCCCCTCTTTCTTAACGGTGTTATCTGGGAATCACTTCTGTTCAGTTTGTGACTCGCTCTCAAAATTAGATTTCAAATACGACGTAGAAGCAGTAACAAAACAGCGATCGCGGCATATATTCACCACAGTCGGCCATTTTTCTTTTACACGAAAGCAGTCACTTGTAATTCGAGACTATTTAAAACGAAATTGTAAATATTAATCAAAATGAAGATAAATCCTTTGAACGTTATTAGAATGCTTCTCACAACTTTTGAAGTTATGCATTTACCGGATTCACCAGTAAATAACGATGGAATACAATTGAAAGAAAACTTTGAAAATATTTTGTTGACTGCAATGAACGAATACAGTGGTTTCGAAATGGTGGAAGAAAATTCTTTGCATTTTGAAGAACCATTCAAGGATTGGGAAATGGAAATTGTTGAAGATAAAGAATGGTTAAACGCCCTGCATGAACCAGAATTTCCGACTGATACATGCACTCGTGATGACGAAGGCTTATCTTACGAGTACAAATTAAGGGCCGTTGAGTATTGGCGCAGCGGGAAGAAAGGAAATTTAGGTTTGAGCAGTGTTAAACAAAAGTTCAAGAGAGTGCAATCTATAAGACAGTTGCGGCGGTGGGCGCACAATTTGAACAAAGGGGGCACGTACAAAGAAAAATTAGCACGTATTTGTGCTTACACTTTGGAAAATTTCAAAGTTGCTGTGGATGCTGGTTTGATAGTGCACGATTCCGATTTGAAAAGATGGGCCTTACATGCTCAAAGAGAAATAGGGCATACCGATTTTCGTTTCAAAGCATCTCGTACGTGGATAAACTCATTCAAAGCAGCTCATCGTATCGTATCGAGAAAAATAAATAAATTCGTTACATCTAAAACAATTGAAGATGGAACAGTGTTGGAACAACAAATTCGAAAATTTGTCGATGACGTAAAACAAAATATTAAAACTTACGGATTGTCAAATACATTCAACGCAGATCAGAGTGGCTTCCAACTAGAAATGCATTCCGGAAGAACTTTAGCAGTCGAAGGAGAAAAGCAAATACAATGTCTTGTACAATCAGTCTCTTCTATGACTAGCTGTAAGCTGTTATCTCCTCTATTTTCGGTTTTAAAAGAACCAACTGGCAAGATTGGTCCAATAGTGGAAAAGACGCTTTTCAGACCGGATAATGTGTACATAGAAGTATCCAAGTCTGGGAAGCTTACTTCAGGTATAAATTACACACCCACTGTTTTTGTATAGATATTTTTTCGAATGATGAAAATACGTTTTTCTATTTTCAGATCATTTCAAAACTTGGTTACAGCATGTATTGTTCCCGAAAATTGGTCAAAAATCTTTATTACTGATTGATTCTTGGACTGGACACTGTCCCCAAGCTGTACTTGATGTGAAACCTTCTAATAGAGATGTCAAAGTAATGATTTGACCTAAAGGAACTACCGGAAAAATTCAACCCTTCGATGTTTTTGGATTCCGAGTATGGAAAAATTTTGTTAGACATTTTTCTGATCATTGTCTTTCGATGGATTATGATATTGATTTGCATTTGAGAAACAATATCATAAAGCTGCAGTCACTCGTGCATAACCAACTGTCGTCACCGCGTTATATCGATCTTTTCAAATATTCTTGGTACAAAAGTGGTTACATAGAAGAAAAATCAGCGAATTTTGAAAATCCTGTAGATTTTGCATTTGGAGATTCCTGCAACTCACATTGTGAAGTTCCAGGATGTGAAAATGTTGCTATTATTCGCTGCTCCTGGTGTAAAAAGTCGCTATGTTTTAAACATTTTTTTGATGACTATCATTACTGCAGTACTTACAACGGCTAGAATAGCCTGCGATTATATATTCGCTTCTATCTATCGCTACAGTGATTATTTTGTTAGACTGTTTACCTATCATCAATAAAAGATAAAAGCATGTTGCACGTTTTCGTTTTTTTTTCGTTGACTACACAGTTTTTCTATGTGACATCCCGAAACTTTGTCTATCTACCGAAACAAATATGTGTAAGCGCTTATCGTACGCCTATATTATCTCATTGCCAAATATAAATCAATCGGAATTATCGATAAGCCATATATGTATACTTTTTCATCGAAAAATCGATCTATAAATAAGTTGGCTTCTAGATAAAACCGTTCATTTAATGATATATACGTGGCACGGTCGTTGTAAATTTGAAGAAAACACGTATCACGAGGAGAAGAAATAAGAAAACAAAGAAATACTGCCGTTTTATTGAGATTTACTGTAAACATATATAGGGGTAGTTCACCCCCTTAACTTCATTTGCGGGAAAAACGCAAAAAGCCGTATCTACTACTTTTTTGCCCTCTTCAAAATGCAATTGAAACCATCGAGAAAGGTGCTATAGTTTTTTTGTTATAACGATTTTGTGAATTTCAACCTGTTCGGCATTGAGCGAGCCTCGGCGGTGGCGCGGACACAGCTGGGTCGGGAGTCCTCGCGTCGCCGCTGGCGGCAGCATCGAGCGGGATAGCGACGCACGGGCAGCGTGGATCTCGAGCAGCCGGGCGCTCACTCCCGCTGCCCACACGGGCGGCGCCACCTCCCGGGCACCTTGTAGCTCGGGACCGAGAAGACGCTCTGCGCGCATGCGCGCGGTTCGTCTTCATCGATCGCCATGATCGACCAGTTAGTCTGAATCAGAGAGCCAACAAGCACACACGCACTTCGCATCAAAATTGTTACCGGGAACTCGTTTGGGCAATCCTTCCTTTTCTTTCGGCTATCTTGCCAGTGGAACGACGCTTCGTCGCTCCACGTCAATTTTGGGATTCTTTGGGGACGTCTTTACGTATATTTCGAACGGGTACGGGTGAGGTTTTTACCTTTTCGCCGAGCATCGCTCGCCGGGCCTTGCCCAAGTCAAACATCGGGCTTTTATCCCGAAACCAGATAAAACCAGAACGATACCATGATAAAACCAGATCCCGCAAAAAACACAACCCCTATAACTTTTTTCCTGTGCAACCCCCCGATATGAAACCAGTTGCATTTTCCATCGTTTATCATTAAGTTGATTATCCATTTGGGTGCATTCGCTTATCTCGAGTGAAAATAGGCGAAACCTGAAAACTACCCCTCGGAGGTCTCAACTTTAGGGGATATTTTCACCCCTTAGAAACGTTTTTCCGCCGATAAAAAAAATACGTGTCTCTTAGATTTTGATGAAGAATAACATATTTCAATTTCATCAAAATTGAAGGAGGTCAGCGGAAAGACTTTCCTTGTGAGACAAATCTATTTTTGCCAGGAAGTCGTTCACTTGTAGAAATGACGGGATCTTGCGCTGATTTAGGAGACAAAATTTTGCTGGCTGTAAATATTCGTTTAAGCGACGCAGGTTGAAGATCTGCCGGAATTTTCCATCTAACTTTGGGATTAAAAACATGGGAGAGATGAATCCCGTCTCCCACTTTGCTCTCTCTACCACTTTTTGACGAACCATTGACTCCAATTCCATTGACATTTGACGCGACGTTTTTGTTGCATATTTTTTACGATCTCTTTGTTGAGGGGAATAGTTGGTGGTTTTTTAATGAACGGAATTGCATAGCCTTTCAGAATGCTTAGAATGTGATCTGGTGCCCCGAGCTCCACCCAACGAGGGATGAAGTGAGCTAGTAGTCCTCCTTTGAACGGATAGTCATGATCTTCGAGAGCGCGAGTCTCTTTTCTTTGAGTGACCTCCTTTGGGGTAGGTTCTTGTTGATCTTGGTTGGTATTTTCCTGAGGATGGCCGCCATGAACCCTTATTCCTCGATGCCTGTGGCTTGCTTGAACCGCCCGTACTTGTTTGTTGCTTGGTCCGAAAAAAATTCTGCTCCTTTAAAGGAAACGACTTCTTTTCTAGGGAAAACACTTTCTGCACTCCCCCCTGTTGGCTCAAGAACTCGGAGAGTAATTTCTCCTCAAATATATGGGTTTCTGATGGGGGGATCTCTGCCAGTTTTCCCACCAGATGATGATCTTTGGTCTTGAAAAAGCCTCTTCTTCATTCAATAATTTCTGCTCTTCGAGCACACGTAAAGTGGAGCAGATCATCTGAAATTGATTTTACCGATGATTCCCCAAAGAAAACCTCTTTGACGTCCTCACCGATTTGTGGGTGCTTGTCCACTAGCGATTTAATTGCTTTGGCTAATTTCTCCCTTTGCAGCAATAAACCATGAGAAATCGTGCCTGCCAACGAATCTGACTTAGTCAAGACAGTCTGGACGAAAGACTTTGGGGCAATGGCTCCCAACTGACTATTTATCTTGAAGGCATCAAATACCGGTGACGCGTGCAGTCTCTTTTGAACATCCTTGTATCTTATCTTGTTCCACGATACTGAGCCCAGCTTCTGGCAGGCTATCCCCTGAGCCTTGATTTCAGGATCTGGCTCTGGAATATCCGGCTCGCACTCTTTCACCAGTGGAATCAGCGACAGATCCAAGTCTCCTGATCCCGACTTAACTGATTCCTGTCCTGGAGCCGTCCATGAACCATTGTTTTCTTCCGAGTACTCCGATTTCCAATCATCCGAACTATAATCTTCTTTTCCCGAAAAGGAATCCGTCTCCGTTCGGTGGTTTCTGCGTTGTAGATTTTTCATCGCCTCCATTTTATCGCACAATATTTCGAACATTGTGTCCACTCGATTCTTTAGTGCCGCCAAACGAGACTTCTTTCGTGGTGGCTCCCCTTCTTTCTCCGAATCCTCCCCCTCTCGAGACTTTTCTCCTGTAACTCGTTTCAGCTCGGTATCTGCCTCAGCCCTCGAGACGAACAGATGCTTTATAGGTTTTATAAAATGGAGGAAGAGCTCGGCCTGAGCCGCGGAGCCTCGAATCCTACTGATCACCGCTGGTGGGCTCGTAATCAACGCTCTGCAAAATTCCCAATTTAGCATGATGACTTTATAGTCTCTGAAGTTCTTTTCACTCAATCCCGTAGCATCGGGATCGAACGCCTTGGCAATACCGACAGTGGGGAGAGCAAATCGTATTTTGTTCAAAATCTGAGGATCGATATTATCTTCTTCCCCAAAGAGGAAATCTCTTGAAATATTCACAATCTTGCTCTTTTGCCAACCTTCAGGCAGGGTATCCGAGGCTAGTTTCTTCAAGTTATCTAAGATTGCGTCCTGTTCTTCTGATTCAGCCGCCTCTTCCAGCAATTCTTCCATCGTAATATACGTGGCTTTGTCGCCCATCTGAACAGAGAGGAAAAAAAGATGAAACCTCTGGGAAGACGGAATCATCGTGTGAGTTCGAGAGAATGTCTGCGAACATCTATTTTATGTAAGTTCGAGAGAATGTCTGCGAACATTTATTGTATGTGTTCGAGAGAATGTCTGCGAACATCTTTTGCATGTGCGTCCGAGAGAATATCTGCGGACATGCGAGGTGACGTGCGGCTCGTCAGCCTTTTCTTCGGCTGCGGCTGCGACTCCTCAGCCGTTCCCTCGGCTGTCAAACGCTGCGGCGACTCTCTAACCCCCTCAACAGGAGATTTAATTGAGGTCGCCTGTACCTCATTTCTCCCTGCAATTTTGAAAAAAGGACGAAGGAAAGGGGGAAATACTTACCATCACACGTTTTTCCCCACGTAAAAAGGATAACGAACGTTACAACAACGTTTTTCTTGAAAACACACATACACGCTTTGGAAAACGAATGCGTACTGGAAAACATTTGCGGTCCGCCGCGCTAGCCAACACTTGAATATCGGCTCAAAGTACCCTTTTCCCTCTAAAGATGTCTCACACGGGAGGGTTTCAGAGCACACATACATGTGAAGGAGGCGCAAGGTAATCTCCGAAGGGTCAAGCCGAAGGCACAGACATAAAATAAATAAATAAATAAGTAAAGATTCGGAATAGCTGTCAAAGCGCTAGGCGGACCTATTAGGGTCAGATTGGTATTTAGTAATTAGATGAATTCAGAAAGGAATTTGGTGTTTAAATGAGATTGAATGAGACATTTAGAGAACACCCTGTATATTTTTGGGATGATGACGGAGAGTACAAAGTGTCGAGTAGTATCGGAGTCGGTTTCTGTTAGGTTAACAATTTGTATGACATTGGGAGTTGAATGAAATATAGGTCAGACTTACTTTAATAGCCAAAAATCACCCCCCCCCCTCCCCCCGGGGAAAAAAGCCTGAACAAGTCCATTTGTTGGTGACAAATTTTTTCATTTGTTTTCACAGATAAATCTACGTGCCTTAAAAACCTTGTTACGAAAAACATCTCTTCGAATCGGCTAAAAAGCCTTGGTATAAAAAACATCTTGCCTGAAAAATCTTGGTATAAATAACATCTCGCGTAAAAAACCTTGGTATAAAAACCATCTTGCCTAAAAAACCTTGGACAACCTTGCCTAAAAAAGTTAAAGTCTCTCCAAAATAAAAGAATACAATCGGCTAAAAAACCTTGTATAAAGAACATGTCGCCTGAAACACCTTGGCTAAGGTCACCTAAAAAAATCTAAGACCCTTTAAAGAATACAATGAAGAACATCCTTACAAAAATTGAAAACACTTCAAATGAATACAAAAAAAGTATATCACCAAAAATGGCAAGAAAGAATAACTCAAAATTATATCATTCACGTGCAGCACTAAATTTTCTGATATCAATAACAAGGCAATTTTTTCATTCACGTCCAAGAATTGACTGATGAGTGATGAGACAAAATCATTTGTTACCAAAAAATGGTTCTTCAATCAATGAAGAACCACCTTACAAAAATCTCCCTGAAAAAATAAAAACACCTGAAATGAATTTAAAAAAAATACAACAATACTGTTCAAATGACATCAATGTAAAAATGGATTATTTAGGTTCAACACTAAAATTTCTGATACCAATAAAAGGACAAGTGGTTCGTTCAGGTCTGAGATTCGATTAAAGACTAATTAGTCAAAGACATTTGTTGGCGAAAAAAGGTTACCTGAAAAATTAAACATACCTGAAATGAATATACAAAAATACATTAAAAAATGCTGAAAAAACAATCATGTAAAAATGGATCATTCACGTTGAGCACTACAATTTCTGATACCAATCAGAGGACAAATTTTACGTTGAGGTCTGAGAATCGGCCAACAACTGATTAGAAAAAATCATTTGTTGTCAAAAAAGAGTTTATACTAACTTTCAGGGTTTCAATGGTTTTGAATAATTTGACCATGTTTCTCGAATTTTCGCCCAGATAGAATTATCACAGGTTATAACTTGAAGCCCCCAATACTGTTTGATCGGTAACGATTTGTTAAACGGTCACCACCGTACGTTGAGCGAGTGCGCACAGAATACTTGTCCGACCCATAACTTTTTATGCAAATTGCTAATTCAAGAAAAAATCAATATATAACTGTTGTGTGTCTGTGGTCATGTAGACATGTGCACGTCAACTTGTTGGAAATAGAAATTGATTCATACATTCTTAATGAGGTGAGATCAGAATTAATATTCATTGAAATTCTTCAGAGTTCTCATTATTTTTGTCATTATTATAAATACTTCAAAATTCATCAAGTTTTCAAGAGTTAGTGATATTAAGGGTACAAGATTTAGGGTACCTGCAGATACCTACTCGACATTGGAAAGTTTGATATTCCTGGGAGAAGGCATGGTTAAATTAGTTAATTAATTTGTGATATCCAAGATTGTCAGCAATTGGATCTGCGTTCACTCATGACGCTTCGGAGAATTGAATCCTGGCACCGTCCGATATCAGTGTGGATTGACCAGTTTGCATAGTCACAGGAAACAATGGCCACAGCATGAATCATAATTAGAACAATAATGAATGATATGAATGAAAAATTATCTATTGTTCCTGTTTGCTTCTTTTTTCTTGAATTTTTCCTGATTTTTTCTTGAATTAGCAATTTGCATGAAAAGTTATGGGCCGGACAAGTACTCTGTACGTACTCGCTCAACGTACGGTGGTGACCGTTTAACAAATCGTTACCGATCAAACA
Source organism: Hyposoter dolosus (assembly GCA_963921915.1). NCBI lineage: Eukaryota > Metazoa > Arthropoda > Insecta > Hymenoptera > Ichneumonidae > Hyposoter > Hyposoter dolosus. The sequence continues at coordinate 1,658,259 of OY998132.1, read as the reverse complement.
GTATTGGGGGCTTCAAGTTATAACCTGTGATAAATCTATCTGGGCGAAAATTCGAGAAACATGGTCAAATTATTCAAAACCATTGAAACTCTGGAAGTTGGTATAAACTCTTTTTTGGCAACAAATGATTTTTTCTAATCAGTTGTTAGTCAATTCTTAGACCTCAACGAAAAATTTGTCCTCTGATTGGTATCAGAAATTGTAGTGCTCAACGTGAAAGATCCAGTTTTACATGATTGTTTTTTCAGCATTTTTTGTTGTATTTTTGTATATTCATTTCAGGTGTTTTTAATTTTTCAGGTAAACTTTTTTTCGCCAACAAATGATTTTGACTAATTAGTCGTTAATCGAATCTCAGACCTGAACGAACAACTTGTTCTCTTATTGGTATCAGAAATTTTAGTGTTGAACCTAAATGATCCATTTTTACATCAATGTCATTTGAGCATTTTTGTTGTATTTCTTTTAAATTCATTTCAGGTGTTTTTAATTTTTCAGGGAGATTTTCGTAAGGTGGTTCTTCATTGATTGAATAACCATTTTTTGCTAACAAATGATTTTGTCTCATCACTCATTAGTCAATTCTTGGACGTGAATGAAAAACTTGTCCTTTTATTGATATCAGAAAATTTAGTGCTGCACGTGAATGATATAATTTTGAGTTATTCTTTCTTGCCATTTTTGGTGATATACTTTTTTTGTATTCATTTGAAGTGTTTTCAATTTTTGTAAGGATGTTCTTCATTGTATTCTTTAAAGGGTCTTAGATTTTTTTAGGTGACCTTAGCCAAGGTTTTTCAGGCGACATGTTCTTTATACAAGGTTTTTTAGCTGATTGTATTCTTTTATTTTGGAGAGACTGCAATTTTTTTAGGCAAGGTTGGCCAAGGTTTTTTAGGCAAGATGTTTTTTATACCAAGGTTTTTTACGCGAGATGTTTTTCATACCAAGATTTTTTAGGCAAGATGTTTTTTATACCAAGGCTTTTTAGCCGATTCGAAGAGATGTTTTTCGTAACAAGATTTTTAAGGCCAGTAGATTTATCTGTGAAAACAAATGAATAAATTTGTCACCAACAAATGGACTTGTCCAGGCTTTTTTCCTCGGGGAGGAGATTTTTGGCTAGGATATCACTTCTTTTTTTCTGACTCCGAATTTTGCATTCATTTTAAGTGTTTTGAATTGTTATTGGCCAAGGTATTTTAGGCGAGCTGTTTTGTGCCAAGGTTTTTTTAGGCGAGATGTCTTTTATATCAAGGTTTTTGAGGCAGGTTAGCTGATATTTTGAAAGAAAAATTGAAATAAAAAATGGCAATATCAGATAAAGGCGTTGACTCGTTCTTTGTAATATAAAGTATAAGTAAACAGGAGAGAACTTAAGACCAAAAAAATTCTCATCCAAAATTCATTAATGCTACCTCAATTTCTCGCCGAGATAGGATTTTGTGCACATTACCACGATTATCCCTGTAAAATGACGATGTTTCGTGATTTTTTAGACGAAAATTGCTCGTCTCCGAATAAATATGGTAAAATTATTTTTTTTTTCCAGTCAAAATTATGATTTTTTTTCAGTCAACATGTTTTGATAAGCTGCAAGGAAGAACAAACACGTGCCAACGGCTCAATTTATCGCAAGAGGGCAATTTTCAACTTTTGACCATCAGCTTGGAGAAAGCACAGTTTTTACATCAATTCTGCAACGATGAACTTATCGTGTTGACTCGATGGGCATACCATGCTGATCTTTTTCCTGCAAATGTACTCTGTAGAGCTAAATTTGAGCCCAAATTGATGCCAACCTGTGAGAATCATTTACACAGACGTTGTCGCTGCAAACAATTTCAGAAAACTTGTCGCTGTATAATATTTTGCTCCTTCCGGAGCAAAACTTTCACCAACACGATTCTTATGTAGCTCAGCGACAAAATTTTCATGTCGCTGAGAGTTATTGTCGTTTTGCGATTAATCCAACTAGCAGGGAATAAATGCATCGCTATCAGAAAGCGATGAACGTTTTCCCTGTAAGAATCATTTGGACAAATGTTGTCGCTGCAAACGATTTCGGAAAACTTGTCACTCCATAATATTTGGCTCCTTCCGGAGCATAACTCGCAGCGACACGATTTTCATGTCGCTCAGCGACAAGATTTTTATGTCGCTGAAAGTTATTGTCGCTTTGTGATTAATCTAACAAACAGGGAAAACATGCATCGCTATCAGAAAGCGATAAATGTTTTCCCTGTATAAATGTTGTCGCTGTAAACAATTCGAGAAAACTTGTCGCTCCACAATATTTGATTCCTTCCGGAGCATCAACTTATCGCTGAGAGTTATCCAGAGCTTCCAGATAACTCGCAGCCACAAGATTTTCATGTGGCTCAGCGACAAGATTTTTATGTCATTGAGAATTATCTGAAGCTTCCGGATAACTGGCAGCATCAAGATTTTCATGTGCCTCAGCGACAAGATTTTCATGTGGCTCAGCGACATGATTTCTATGTCGCTGAGAGTTATCGTCGCTTTGCAATTAATCTAATGCCAGCGGCGATGATAGTTATGCTGTAAATAAATAAAATTGTGGGTGTAGGAATGGGGCAAAGGTTGTGAAGCATATTCATTCATGAAGCATATTCCCCCGTCACTGGAGCATGTCGGTGGTAATGCCAGCTGCAAATTAGCATTTGTGAGGTTATGACGAGCTGTCAAAGCTGTGAGCACAATATTCACATTTTTCTTCCATAACCCTGCATTCTCGAGAAAATAAATGGTTTGCCAACGTTCGTTGTTCGACACGGAACAAGTTTGTAACTATTATTTTCTTGAAAATGTTAACGGCGTGAAAGAAAAATGTGAACTCAATTCAGCTAGCTCTCTCACACTCACGTCCATATGGGCCGTCGAAATATCGAAAATCATTTTTTCATCGCGGTTAGCTGACATTTTTCGCCCGCTCGTCTGCACTGTTTGTTTTATGTGTCGTCAGTCGCGACTAATCAGAAAGACGATAGCCACACGAGGCCTTTCTCTGTGACGTATACATACACGCACGCACACTTCGATCATCGCATAATTTTGCCCGTGCAAAGTTTTTTTCAGCAATTACGGCATCAATCGGGTTGATTTATGGCTCAATCGAAGGGGGATAACTTAATTAGTCTCTAGTTCAAATTTCAGAACATGAGATTACCCCTGGGCTTCGTAATTCAAGAAAGAGTCTACCCCCACCGTTGAAATCGCTTTATTCAGAGATAATAGACTCGGGTGAGTCCCGGGCAAGCAGACGACGCTGTCAAATGTACTTGTCCCGAGACACTGCCGAGTCTCTTGATGTTAGACGCAATTTGCGTCGTGCTGACGCAGCGCGTAGCGGGTCTCCTCGAAGACAGTGTAGTCGGCACACTCACGCACACGAATTACGCAAAACGTAGATTTTGAGATAAAATATAAAATATGGTAAATTGATAAATATTGGGATTGAATTGAGAATTGAATTGAGTCTTTTATGAGTTCTTTAACGGCTTTCAAGATGTGGTGAAAACGCTGCACCGCAGTGCCTCACTAACCCTCGGGCAGTGATGCTTATTCGCGAAGAATCGAAGACGCGTAATCGGAACTATCTTATATAAGACCGGAATAAGACTCGAACTCTAAGTACGGGACTTAGAGGAGGTCCGCTCAGGTCGACGATGGAGAAAAAACTGATTAATCGATTGGGTTGCTTCTCTTTCGTTAATGATTCCGTTAAGGAATATTTTGATGAGTCGGCAACTGTCATGGTGAAATGTCGGTGCATTGGCCTGAGCAGTCGAGTCGGTAGCATGTCATAATATCACACGAAAAAATATCGCGGACAAAATATCACACGACAAAATATCGCACGAAAAAATATCACCACTGAGAAAATATCACACGACAAAAAATTATCGCTACAAAATATCACACGACAATATATCGTAACGATAAATCATCACAATCAGATTATTCTCCCCACCTCAAAGTGGAGATGATTTCTGATGCACAGTGTCTATCAGATGTGGGGGGACGAGAGAGTAGGGATGATTTTTGACATACAGCGTCTTTCGCGTGATGAGAATTTAGTATTAATTCTGTATTGCCTCTCAATGCTGCTCAAATTTATTAAATCTCAAAAAGGCAAGCCGCTCTTTATACACGACGGCTTCGTATATTCGCGTCATCGTCAAAACGAGGAAGTGATTACTTGGCGCTGCACTTTGTACAAGAACAAATCTTGTAACTGTTATATTCGAACTACTTCCGATAAGCGCCCAGGTTATATTACTTTTCCTTTGTGAATTTGTGCCATTTTGTGATTTGGGAGTGTTTTTTCTTATATCTACATTTTGGTGATTATGCTCTGTCGTTGGGGATAAGCCCAAGCATAGTCATGCTCCGAACATCGCGTCCGTTGAGAGTCGCAAAGTGCAAGAAAAAATGAAGAAACGGGCTGCAAAATCCAGTGAGGCTACTGGTGTTATAATCGACGAAGTATCGTCAGATCTTTCGGAAGCTGTTCTTGCCGAATTACCGAGTCGTGATGCTCTGTTACAAAATATGCAACGTGCTCGAGCTGCTACGCGCATTCCATTTCCAACTCCACAGTCACGAAAGGAAATGATCATTCCGGAGTCGTACACCGTTACGTCAAAGGGGGAAGCATTCTTAATGCACGATAGTGGTGGCGCCAATCGTTTTTTGATTTTTTCTACTCAGCAGAACCTGCAATTGTTGTCCGAGTGCAAGGTTTGGCTGGGGGACGGTACTTTCACATCTATACCGTCAGTTTTTTTGCAATTGTATACAATCCATGGACTGCGTGCTAATAAGGTATTAGCTCTAATTTATGTGCTTGCTCCAAACAAAACAGAGCGTTTGTATACAAAGTTCCTGCGATGGCTTATGGAACAAAACCTTCCATTTAATACAAGACGAATCGTAATAGATTTCGAGTTGGCTGTCATATCGGCATTACAAACGTGCTTTCCAAACGTTGAGATAAGCGGGTGTTTATTTAATTTCGGGCAATGTATGTGGCGAAAGGTTCAGGCTTGTGGCCTACAATCTCGCTACAGTCGAAGTTCCGAGTTTGCGGTACATATTAAAATGATCATTGCTTTGGCTTTCGTTCCGATCGATGATGTTGTTGCTTTGTATGTAGCGTTAATCGGAAGCGAATATTTCATTCAACATTCCGATGAACTAAAAGATATAGTTCGGTATTTCGAGGAGACAGATATCGGTAAAGAAGTTAGACGGCGTCGTCGCTCACCTCGAATTGCAATAAGTATTTGGAATTGTCATACGTCCGTACTTGCTGATAAGCCACAAACAAAAAACGCGGTGGAAGGGTGGCACAACGCTTTTAATCGCCGAATTAGAATTGCTCATGCATCGATGGGGCAATTTATCGATGCGTTGAAACGAGAGCAAAGTGCCACGGAGGTGATCATAGCACAAATCCGAGCGGGTTGCGAAGTTGCGAGGCCACGTCGTCAAGTATATCGTGATTACGATGCGCGATTAAAGCGTATTGTTGTGGAATACGATCGTGAAAATGGTATTCAATATTTACGAAACATTGCGCACAATCTCAGTTTGTAATTCTTCTATTTTTTCGATTTGATTTTTATTGTATTCTTTTTCATAAAAATATAATCAACTCAAAATAATTAGATTGCGATATTTTATCGTCGTGATTTTTTGTTTTGTGATATTTTGTTGTGTGACATTTTGTCGGTGTTTTTTTGTCGGTGTTATTTTGTCGTGTGATCAAACGACATGAAACCGTCGAGTCACATTACGATTTCTGCATGATTGTCCGTTACAATTCGTATTGGTCGGTGCAATTCGTTGGAATTTGGCGTGCTTTGGGGTTTCACAATATCGGTTCGTTGTACGGGAGTTCATTGGCATTCGGTTCATTGGCCTATGGTGACATATAATGTTATGTTTTGTGACGGGCTCGACACAATCGCTAGAGAAAATCGACAAAAGGGGAAAAATAAATCGCACAAAAAGTTATTAAAATAATAAAACAATTCGTGGTTTATTGATGAGGAAGAATACAAAAAAAGAGGGGCTCCAGTTGGTTTATTCGGTCCAGCAACCGGTACAAAAATTATTCCAAAAATGATCAAAAGAAAAACAATATTAAAGAATTTAATTAATGAAATAATCAAAGGTAATTAATTGGGCTGGCTCAGGGAGAAATTAGAAAATCTTAAACGCAGGGACGGAGGGTCCCTGAAACTCAGGCGTCTTATTATACCAGTGACGTACGAACAAAAAAAAAGGAAAACGGGCGAGCGAGCCACGCGATGGAGCGAACCACGCGAACACTCGAATCGAGTTCGGCCGGCGAAACCCGACTGATCGAACGAAACGAAGCCTCGCTCGATCCACGCACAAAAATCCGATAAACGGGGCTTACTGGCTGAAAAAGGGGACACGAGGTGGGCGATCGAAGAGGAGAATTAACAAAAATGTAATGACGGGACTCGAAAACGCGGACGAAAATCCGAAAACTGAATGGGCGAGAAACAAAGGGGAATGGCGAGAAAAAAAGGGCAAAGTGACTTCACGGGGGAATTAACGGAGAAACAACTCGAGGCACAACACTCGTCGCGTCGACTGACCGACGAAATAAACTCTTTCTCGAACGAAAAGTTCGAGAAAGCAAACGAAAACTCGATCGGGAATTTGGGAAAGAACGGGGGAAAAATGGCGTCGCACGCCCGGCAAGAATCGAAAGACTTACTTGTCTTCTCGTTTTCCGAGGGAAAAGCGAGAATTCGGTGCCGAAGATTATCCCAATCGGTCCAAAGAGTGTCCGTGGGAGAGCCGGGTCGTCGTTGAAAGAATGGGGTCACGATGAATTTTCACAGAGATAGAAATGATCGAAAGAAAACTGCACTAGCGTGTTTGTCTGGCCGTGTCCGTAGCGGAAGTGACGCGCTCCGGGGTCTCCACGAGCTCGTGCGAGCGATTTCGAGGCCCGGGAGCGCCGGCAGCCAATCAGGCTGCAGCTTTTCAGTTCTGGCTGGGTTCGATCCCGTGTCGAGCGCCGGCCTCGCGAGATCACACACAGGTGGCGCTGACGCTGGCCTCGCGGCCGAGCGCTGGCGCCACGCTGTCTGCCTCGCGAGACCGAGGCCCGACCAAGATGGCGGCGCCCACGGCTGTCAAAACAGCCGTGGCGAGATTGATCTGACGGCTTTCAAATTTTCGCCTGGACGCCGCGGAACTCGTTTGTTTCCCTCCGACTGAACGGACTAGCCTATTGTCGAAGGGACGATGGATGATCGAGCTCCGCGACTTGACGATTCGAAGGTAAGTACGGGATTAAGAGATCGGGCTGTACGAGGGGAAATAAAATATCACACGCGGGGGAGGGAGGGAAAAATCTCGTAAGTGGGTCAAGAGACGGGAGTTTAGAGCAATTTTCGTGATCGCTCGGTCGGTGGGTCGCTCGCTCGCGTTCGCGGGAGTAATCGCGGTCGAAATGTTGGTCCAGCGAAGGCCGTCAGCCACGTTCGGTCCTTCTCGGTCTTCGGGAGCTGAAAAGTAAGAGAAAAGAGAGCCGGTCCCTTTCGGGGATCCAGCGACTCCCGCTGCGGCTCGACGCTGGCAGATAAAAAAGGATAAAAAAAAAGGTGACAACGTCACAGTTTCTAATTTATAATAATTGGGAATAATTGGCTCGGCCATAACATCCCCCTCTTTAGATTGAAGCACGGGATTCGAATCTGTGTGCTTCAACAGACTCGTCCTCGAGTCGATATAGAATATATATGAGTTTTCTGTTATCATTGAAATTGTGAAAAAGTGAGAAAATTGAGAAAAATTCGGGTTCAGCATCCCCCTCCTTAGGTTGAAGCACGGGATTCAAATCGTGCGCTTCAACGGATTCACGTTTGGTCGACCGGTAGGTACAGAATTTTATAAGTGTATATATGCGAAGGGTTCCAGGGATCATGGTCGAGCAGAGGACGAATGTCGGTTCGGTGATCTTTAATGTTGTGGTGGTGATTTTTATATGGGGAGTCGCTTGTAGAAACGGCCTGGATAGTCGGGCATTTCTTGTAACTGGCAACCTAGTCCAGCATAGTTCGGTACGATGAATACCGAGAGCACCATTAGAATGATGTACTAGATATTTAGCCGCATGGTCTGGGCCTGTAACAGATTCTCGGTTCAGGATTATTAGTATGCCAATTTGATCTTGTTGGGATGTTTCATTTCTGGCTTGCAACGACCACTAAGATATACTACGTTTCCCTTTTCCGTGATTTTCGTTATTTCGCATGGAATGCGGTACTGGGGTTCTAATTTGCTCTTACGAGGCTCTTGTAACACGTAGACGTCATCGCCTATTTGGAAGGAAACAGGGTTTAGGTGGCGGTCATATTGTTCTTTAGACCATTGTTTTGCCATGTCGAGATTTTTCGTTGCGGCTCGTCGGATTTCATAGAGTCTGGTTACAAAGTCCGTCATGTATTCGGTATATGTGTCGATTTGTTCCGGGGAAAGCGGAGATCGGTCGCGAAATTTTTCCGTACATGAGTTCGTAAGGGCTGAAATTTGTTCCCGTGTGAACTGACAAGGAAACGTTTTCAAGTGTCCACCTCCGATTTCGATAAAACTCTGGTATGTTATAGAGGGTCAAAATCGATGACATACGTATTTTTTTTTATCGGCCCAAACTCATTTTAAAGGGGTGAAACACCCCTCCAAAGTTGACCACCTCCCAAGATGATTTTTCTGTTTTGCATACAAGGAGGGGATTTTGATAACTAATAATGATAGTAATAAATACCTTGTCAAAAGTGATGAAAAACAGACTTCGAATATTCTCAAGAACTCTTTATTTTAGGGGTTAACTTGTATATACAAAGTTCATTTTTTACATTAGAAACAAGATGTTCATCGGGGCTCAATGAATCCAACAGCACTGTGAAGAGCATGCAAGAATACAGAATACGTGCTTTCGATTTTTTCCCAAAAACTGAATTCTTATCGACTTTTTTCCCAATATTGCGGATTATGTCTAGTATTTAGCCATGAATCATTGAATAACATTGTTTGAGGCTCGCATTCATTCTGGCATCGCTCTCTTATCATTTTATTGTTTTATCATTTTTTTTCAAGAAACGTGAATATTTTTCATTTCAAGCAGACTATCAACTACTCGAAAATTCGATGTGTGTCATATGTAAACAAGTCATATCTCTATTTGAATTCATTCTATGGCACAGATATTTGAGGGGTAAGGGCTGGGAAAAAGATAAACAAAAAACAAGTAGTGATTATTAGCCATTTTGCATTGAAAAAAATGAATAAAGAAATTTTTTTTTGTTACTTTGATTCATACACTAAATGCACCTGTAAATAGTTTTGTAAATAAATTACGTTTTTATATAATACAAAATTGTTGAATATGCACATGATTCTACTTCCTCTACCGTGGCCACACCCTTTAAACAAAAACAAGTTCCAAGTTTATCTATAAATCGCTTTATGGATGATAGTCGGTACAATAATGATATTCATCAAAAAAATGCTGTAGGCAAAGTGATTTTTTACACCAAGAACATCTGATTACTGCGACATTCGTGCAACCTTCGATTTCACAGTCCGGATGAGATGACTGTCCAAATGCAAAATCGACCGGGTTATCAAATTCATCATGCTTCTTTGCAATGAACCCGCTTTTATGCCACGCATAACGAAACAAATTATGATATCGCGAAGATGACAGTTGGTTGTGAACTAAAGACTGTAATTTTATTATATTATTCCTTAAATGTAAATTTAAATCATAATCAAGAAGAACTACGGTGTCTGAAAAATGACGAATATAATTTTTCCATATACGGAAGCCGAAAACATCGAGAGGTTGAATTTTTCCAGTGGTTCCTTTCGGTATCAATAAAGTCGTCAACTTTTTGTCTGGGGGTGTTGTCTCTTGCACAACTCTAGAACAATGCCCACTCCAAGAATCAATTAGAAGTAGACTCTTCGGTCCCACTTTTGGGATAAACACTTCTTCTAACCACATCTTGAAGTGCTCTGTAATGAATCATTGTGATTAATACCGTTTGAATATATGCAGCGCGAAACAAGAATTATTATACCTGAAGTAAGTTTTCCTGATTAGGAAGCTGTGATGAAAACATTTGGCGGTCTGAATAAATGTTGTTCAACTATAGGTCCGAACGTTCCGGATGGTTCTTTTAAAACAATAAATAAAGGAGATAATAATTTTCCGTCCGCTGAAATTGTAGGCTGTATAGTATAACTGTGCGTTGTTGAAGTTACTGATTGTACTATGCACGACACTTGTTTAGTTCCTTCTTCCGTTAACGTTCGTCCAGAATGAATCTCTATTTGGAAACCACTCTGATCAGAATTATATATATTTTGTAATCCATATTCGGAAATATAAGGTTCAACTCTTTTCAAAAATTCTTCAGCACTCTTGTGTAAATATTCACTATTTTCCACTGATTTTCGCGTGACGAATTTATTGATTTTTCTGCTAGTAATGCGATGGATCTTCTTAAAGTGAAGTAACCACGTTGGCGATGCTTTAAATCTAAAATCCTTTTGACTGATAAGTCCTTGGGCCTTTAAAGCCCATCTTCGCAGATCCGTATCATGAACAATCAAGCCTGCGTCAATGGCATTTTTCATATTCTGCAATGTATACTCTGATATGCGAGCCAATTTTTCCATGTATGTCCCTCCCTGGTTGATTTGGTGTGCCCAACGACGCAATTGTCGTACTGATTTGACTTTTTTATATCTATGACGAACCGTATCAATTGAGCGATTTTTTTTCGTCTTTGCACTTCTCCAATATTCAACAGCTCTTCTTTTATAATCGAAACTTAAAGGTTCGTCATCTTCGGAACAGCTATCTTCAGGTCCTTCGGAAGGCACCTGAAAATCTGCATCTTCCACTGCGAACGTTTCAAAATTTTTGTAGGGCTCTTCAAAGTCAAGAGAATTTTCCTCAATCATTTCCACACTATTATATTCTGTCATGCTTTGTAATAAAATGTTTTCGAAGTTCGATGCTATTTCACGTCCATCATTTGTTAACGGGGACTCGGGTATATTCATTACTTCAAATGCTGCCCACAGAAGTTTAATAACGTTAATTGGATTCACTTTCATTGTAAACGTGAGAAGAAATTCAATAACTGCTCGAAGTTCTGTTATTTACGTATTAACAAGCACTGAACGGTCTCACGACTTTTCATATTGAAAGTATCCGGAAGATACGCGTAATCGTTAAAAAAAATATCTGTGCCATAGAATTAATTCAAGTAGAGATATGACTTGTTTACATATGACACACATCGAATTTTCGAGTAGTTGATAGGCTGCTTGAAATGGAAAATATTCACGTTTCTTGAAAAGAAATTATAAAACAGTAAAATGATAAGAGAGCGATGCCAGAATGAATGCGAGCCTCAAACAATGTTATTCAATGATTCATGGCTAAATACTAGACATAATCCGCAATATTGGGAAAAAAGTCGATAAGAATTCAGTTTTTGGGAAAAAATCGAAAGCACGTATTCTGTATTCTTGCATGCTCTTCACAGTGCTGTTGGATTCATTGAGCCCCGATGAACATCTTGTTTCTAATGTAAAAAATGAACTTTGTATATACAAGTTAACCCCTAAAATAAAGAGTTCTTGAGAATATTCGAAGTCTGTTTTTCATCACTTTTGACAAGGTATTTATTACTATCATTATTAGTTATCAAAATCCCCTCCTTGTATGCAAAACAGAAAAATCATCTTTGGAGGTGGTCAACTTTGGAGGGGTGTTTCACCCCTTTAAAATGAGTTTGGGCCGATAAAAAAAAATACGTATGTCATCGATTTTAACCCTCTATAACATACCAGAGTTTCATCGAAATCGGAGGGGGACACTTGAAAACGTTTCCTTGTGAGATGTTATAGGCAAACATTGTGAATGGAAGAAGGTCATCCCAGTCATCAAAACGATCATGGAAAGCTCTCAAATATTCAGCTAGGACGGTGTGGCTTCGTTCTAGCGATACGTTTGACTGAGGGCGGTACGCGGTGGTCGTTACTCTTTGGACCTTAAAGATCTCGGCTAACTGTTCGAAGAGCTTGCCGGTAAACGCGGTACCACGATCAGTCAAAATGGTTCGGGGTGGGCCGTACAGAGCGGTCCAGTTTTTGGATAACGCTAACGCTAAGGTTTCGGCCTTGATATTCGGTACGGGTATCGCCGCACAGAATTTTGAGAGGTTATCCTGGATGGTTAGGATGTGCCTATTTCCTTTGGGCGTGATGCGAAAAGGACCAACGGTGTCTAAGGCGATTCTTTCGAAAATTTTGGATGGGATATCCGTGATGAGCATCGGTTCTCGAGTTTTGATCCTCACGAGTTTTTATTGTTGACACACTTTGCATTGTCGTACGAAATTTTCGGTGTCGGCTTTCAGTCCCTTCTACTGATAACGTTCACGCAATCGTCGATAAGTTTTAGTTATTCCCTTGTGGCCTCCGGCGAGACTTTCATGTGCCTCACGGATTACAGCCTCGCGTTGTTCTGGCGGTAGGTCGTTTTGGACGAGTCCGTTACAGATAGTGACGTTTATGGGTAATCCGTGAAAAGTGCACTCGAGTAGTTGCTTTAGGACGTCGTATGGTATGTGTTCTAAATCATCGCCGGGCTTTGATATTCGAATCGACTGAATGTTGTAGCGTTCCAATGCGATGCGTAGCTGTTGGAGCGACTGAACGATGTCTTCGAAACTCGGTTTCGCGGAGTCATGTTGTTTGCTGACGATGCTCAAGATTTCAAAGTTCCCATTCGTTGTTATAGCCACCTGTCCTTTGATTAGGTTTTGGTTGGATAGATTTTCTGTATCTATTTTTCCCAGATCAGAGAGCAGGGTTGTGATGGGATTTAGAGACTGGCAATTCGCACTGATGAAATGGGCGACATTGTCTTTGTGATAAGTCAGACCATCGCGACACTGTTTTATCTCGCAGTTCGTTGTTGTTTCAAGAGGATTATCATAGTTGTCCGTGTCGCTTGAGTCTGCATCAATAAATGCTGTCTGAGTTTCGTGTAGTTTTTCAGCCTCGCTTGGCTCCGCTGCCAGTTTTCTTGGTTCTTGGGAAAGGGTAGCCCGTTCTTCGGTGTTTTCTGGTAGTTTGTAGACGGGTGCTTTCGGGACTGCGGTTGAAGTTCCTGGTAGAGGACTGGATTTGGCCATGGGTCTATAAGTTGGGAGAGGGGTAGGAATCGTGGATTTGCGTATGCTAGGGACTATAAGAGAGGTTTCAGTTGTATTTGTGGCGGAATGAACATCTGGGATGGTGGAGTCTGGAACTGTGACACCGTGTTCCTTCAGGGCACTGTGGAGATCTTGTATACAGCGATATCCCTTGTCCAGAAGGTACTGTAGGTCTTCTGGAGATGAGGGGTAATCTTCGATCTCGGCGATTTCATCTTGTTCATGTCAGCTACCGTTTCTGATTCTGTTTCGCTGGAAGCTGGAGGAGCGACCTCGATGATAGGGTCTACCATGTCCGGTCGAGATTCAGGGGCAGTTTCTGGTATGAACACCGAATCGCATGCATCTTCAGATTCGATGGAGTCGACCGAAGGTTCTGGGATACTGGCGGGGTTTTCCAGACTAGGTATGATGCTGCGATGAGAAGTCGATATCGGTGGTACGTTATCAGTTGATGATTCCTCACTCAGGACTTCGGAATTCGGTTCTTTGTAAGTGGCGCGTCGTGCACCAGGCTGAATGTCCTCTCGGCGCTTCACTCGGGTGGCCATCGACTCCGTGTCTGGTTTAGATGACATCTTGGTTGTTGTCGATTTTGAGGGCCCCTGTTCTGTGAGGGCGCGCGGTCAAGGTTGCCGGCGGAGGATCGATATCGACGGGATGGGCCCTAGCCTCGTGCGCGGTTTAGAGCTGATCGGTTGGACAGGGAAGGCCATGGCAACGTTGACTGGAATGACGGGGTTACGTGAAAGAGCGTCGGCATTCTGATTGAGTTTGCCGGGTTTGTATTTGGTGATGAAATGGTAATCTCCAGCCTTGGCTCTCCAACGTGCCCGTCTGCTGGATTGGTCCGTCATATTATGCAGCCATGCAACAACTTGATTGTCGGTGACCAGGGTGAACGGACGACCGTAATGGTATGGACGGAAGTGTCCTATAGTCCAGGTGGCCGCTAAGCACTCTTTGTCGTTGCTATGATAATTCTTTTCAGCAGGGTTGAGAGTAAGGGAAGCAAAAGCGACGGGTCGTTCGTCACCGTCAATTACTTGACTCAGAACTGCACCCAGGCCAGCATCCGAGGCGTCAGTTGCCAGTAGAAAGGGTTGGCTGAAGTCCGGGTACTGTAGGACAGGTTTGGTGCAGAGAGCTTCGCGGATGGCGTCGAAACTCGTCTCTTCCTTTTCGGTCCATTTGAATTTCTTGTCCTTCCTTAGGAGGTCGCTCAAGGGATTGGCTTTAATGGCGAAGTCCTTGTTGAATCGCCGGTAGTAATTGGCAAACCCGTTGAATCGTTGTACCTCCTTGACATTTGTAGGCGCAGGATAATTCCGAACTGCTTCGATCTTCAATGGATCAGGCCGAACTCCATCGCGAGAAATGATGTGGCCCAAGTACGTTACATCCGTCCGAAGGAATTGACATTTCTCCGTCTGCAAGGTCGAGTTGCATTGTCTCAATCTGGTGAAAAGGTTTCGAGCCCGTTTTGCATGTTCCTCAAGGGTCGGGGCATAGGTGATGACGTCCGAGCGACGTTCATGTGTCGTTGAAAGACTGGTGGTCCATTCCTCAGTCCGAAGGGCATGACCGCAAATTCGTAGTGGCCTTCTGGTGTAGAGAATGCTGTTTTAGGCCGATCTTTGCGATCTAACACCATTTGGTGAAATCCGCTCGCCAAGTCGAAGATGCTAAAATACCTTACTCCTCCAAGTTGATCCAAGATGTTTGTGATGTTGGGTAATGGATAAGCGTCAGGTACGGTTTTTTCATTGAGGGCACGATAATCGATGACGACACGCCATTTTCGTTTACCGTCTGCTCCGGCTTTTTTGGGAACGATCCATAATGGGGAATTGTTGGGTGACGTGCTTGGATAAATTTTTCCTTCCGTCAGTAGTTTGTCCATTTGCTTTTTTATTTCATCCTTATGGACCATAGGGTAATGATATTGACGGGTGTTGATTGGTAGGTCGTCTGTTGTTGGTATCGTGCATTTCATCAGGTTAGAACGACCCAGTTTGTCTCCAGGGAGGTGGAACCGATCAGGATACGCTGCAATGAGTGAGCGTATGTGTTCTGCCTCTTCATCATTGAGGTAGTCGAGCTTGAGTAGATCCTGGATCGCGGTAACGCGATCTTTTCCTGAAATGGCGCTAGGAGATTTCTCCTTTTTTCTGTTCAAAATAGTCTTCGCCTAGTATGCCCATTCCGGTTGATGGGAGTGTCGTCTTAAAGACATAGAACTTTACAGGTTGATAGAAAATGGTAATTGTCGCCGTACCGATGGCTGTTAGCGTTTCTTTATCTGAGATGCCTAGTACTCCCACCCGATCATTCGTATCGATCATGGTATCTCCGCAAAGGGCGGAGACTTCTATCATGTCAATAACCGCGGTCCGCAGTTGCTGGCACGTCCCCGTCGTTGCGGACGGGCAACACTCCGCACCAGGGGAGACGAGCTTCTCCCCGACCTCGAACGAACGGAAGTGGCTAAGACCATCACACCGACCCCCCCCCCCCCCCCCCCCCCCCCGGCGATATTCGAACGTGATCATCGAGGAGGTCATGCGAGCGCTCTCGCGGGCTCGCCGTATTTTCGAACGAGCTACCGTGGTGTCCCTGCGCTGAGCAGCCCTGGAATGACAGGCTTTGAACTGCAATAGCAGCCTGTCGCGATGCCCGAGATGGTGAGTCACCCCGGTGACTCTGCTCGGTGGTGGGAGCGGCTTTCGTGCGGCGGTGCCGGGCAGTTCTTGCCTGCATCGTTCGAAGCGTCAGCTCCCGCTATTGCCCTTGGCAACATCGCACCCCCGCGAGAGGGAGGGGGGGGGGGGGCGCCGGCTGCCCGCGGGCGCTGGTCGCCCGCCACGAATCGGCTGGAGCTTCCAGGCCGCGCAGTCATTCCGACACAGGGTGCTGAATCGCCCGTAACGGATGGGTGTGCAATTGATGCAAAATGCAGATGCGCACCCAGATGACATAGTGGCTGACAAGCTGGCTGAGAGCCCTCCCGGTATCTTGGGCGCGGCGCCTGGTTCCCGCACGGCTACCGAGCGTCTCCTCTCCCTCCTCCCTCACCCTCCCCGCGTCCTTGCTCCATCCGGGCCCGGTGCTGCGGTGATCTTCGGGTCGATGTTCGCCAAGGCACTCCTCGCGTGGCTCGGGCGTCTAGCGCCAGGTCTCAGAGTGCAGGTAGCGGCCTTCGTGCCGTCCATGTTGTTCTGGCGAGATGTGACGAGGGGAGCATTCGGGCTGCTCGAATCCCTTTGGTTAGGTGTGACGAGCAGGTTATCAGGCAGGCTCTTAACGTTAGGCAAGTAGACCGGCCAGCCGCGGCCGAGCGCGGAGTAGTAGTTAGACCCGCGAATCCCCCCGATCCCGCTCAAGATGCCGCACCGGGCGGCATTCGCGCGTGTACCGCGGATGTTAGGATACTGCAGCTGAATATGCGTAGGCCAGCTGTAGTTTCAGGTGAGGTTCGTGAGCTCATTGGCCAGAAGCGTCTGGACGTCCTGCTCTTGCAGGAACCACACGTCCGAAGGCAAGTCCAGAGCCACACCTTTTGCGGACTAGGGATCGGTATGCGAATTGCCGCTGTACGCTCGGAGAAACCCTGGGCGGCGGTAGCGGTTTGCAACCCGTCATTTCAAATGACATTCATCTCGCAGCTCAGCACCGCCCACTGCGCATGTGCGGAGGTGTTGACACCCGGCCTCTCGTTCTACGTAGTCTCTCACTACTTTCAGTGCAGAGACGAGATCGGGGGGCACGTCAGGCATCTCGAGACGGTGCTTCGTTCACTGAGGGGGCAGAGAGTTTTAGTG
This sequence comes from Hyposoter dolosus, assembly GCA_963921915.1. Lineage (NCBI taxonomy): Eukaryota > Metazoa > Arthropoda > Insecta > Hymenoptera > Ichneumonidae > Hyposoter > Hyposoter dolosus. The sequence goes on along the minus strand of OY998132.1, from coordinate 1,641,128 downwards.
GCGATTGACGCCAACGCACGGTCACCCATGTGGGGCCCCCAACGAGCTGATCAGCTCGTGGTTCTGCTGGAGAACCTGATCCGAGCGTTTGGATATGACGTCATAAATGATGTCCAACAGCCGCCCACGTACTGGACGGCAAGAGGTTCGTCGTTCATCGATGTTACCTTGGCTTCTCCCTCCATGTCCCGTTTTGTCGGGAACTGGATCGTCAGGGAGAACTGGACAACGAGCGATCATCAAGCTCTGGACGTTACGCTGAGAGTTCCGAAAACCGCGGGAAATGAAGAGATGGCCGTTGTCAGCCGGTTCAATACTAGTAAAGCCGACTGGGAACGTTTCGCTCAGATCCTGGCCGATCTTTCGGCAAACAGGCTGGAAGGACTCCCACTGACCTCACCGGAAGAAGTCGAAAGGATGGCGGAAACTCTCACGGGCGTTCTCACGGAGGTCTGCACCGAGTCGATGCCTAGGAAGAGACACTTTACAAAGTCCAATTCGTGGTGGACATTAGCTTTGACGAATCTTAAGAAATCAGCATACCAGAAACGTAGGGCATTCCAAGGAGAACAAGATGGTCCTAGATGCCTCGCTCTCCAACTCGAATACCGCTCTTCTTTGCGGGAATACAGTCGGGAGGTGAAGAGGGCCAAGCTTGAGAGCTGGAGAAACTTTGTCTCGTTGTACGGGAACGCGGAGCCCTGGGGCTTCGTATATAAGCAACAGAACAACAAACTCCGCGTTGAGAAAGTGCTAAGCACTCTCCGGCAAGCCGAAGGTTTCACGCGCAACATGGAAGAGACCGCCAGCTACCTTCTTGATGTCCTTATCCCTGATAACCGGGTAGAAGATGACACCCCCCAACAGCGGGTTGTTCGGGAAAACTCGGCCGGCGCGCCAGATACACCCGACGACCAGGACTTCGCCACTGACGAGCTTTCTGCAGCCGCCAGGTCCCTTAAAAACGGCAAGACTCCTGGACTTGATCTTGTAGAGGTCAGTGTTCTCAAAGCTGCCTGGTGCCACTATCCCCGGTCAGCTGACTCATTTGTTCAACGCGTGTCTTCGAGTAGGCGTCTTCCCCTCTGCCTGGAAGTAGGGCTCCCTGCGGGTACTCCTGAAGGGCGAGGACAAGGACGAGAAGAATCCAAAGTCGTATAGGCCCATTTGTCTTCTCTCCGTAGTAGGTAAGTTATTAGAAAAATTGATCGAGGGGCGCCTCGAGAAAACGGTATTCGCGAACGGTAGGGTCTCGGGTAGGCAGTACGGCTTCACAAAAGCCAAGTCCACGGAGGACGCGATAGTAGAGATGCGGCGAATGGTAGATGCTGCGGACAGCACATACGCGATAGGGTTTCTTTTCGATATTTCCGGAGCTTTCAACAACGTCTGGTGGCCCCTTGTACTAGAAGGTCTTAAGAACAGGGATTGCCCGCGGAACCTCTTCCAGGTTATCCGCGATTATTTCAGTGGTAGGGAAGTAGGGATTTCATGGAGGGTAAATAAGGTTACCAAGCAGGCAACGAGGGATTGTCCCCAGGGTTCTGTCCTTGGGCCAACCTGCTGGAACCTTATGTTCGACGGGTTGCTTCGAATCCTGGAGGAGGTAGCCCCGAACAATTTTGTAGCTTATGCAGACGATCTGCTAGTTTTGGCTCAGGGTAACTCGCGGGCCGCTCTCGAAAGGAGCGGTCAGACCATAGTAGATAGGATAGTAGATTGGTGCCGGACCGCCAAGTTAGAGCTCTCAGAGAGCAAAACGGAGGTCATCCTCTTGAAGACGAACTGGAGGAGGCCCGCTCCCATCGGAAGACGGGGAGGAGACCGTCCCGACCGCGTACGTAGGGCAGCTGTCAGGCCTAACCTGGCAAATAGATATCCAGTCATCCGTATAGGGAATACCAGAATTTCTTTTAAAGATAGCGTTAGGTATCTCGGTGTCCACTTTGACAAAGAGCTGGGGGTCAGTACCTACTGCTCGTACTTGAAGGGGAAATGCGTCGCTCTGTTCCAGAAGCTAGGTAGATTGGCAGGGGCGGGATGGGGTCTCCGCTATAGAGCGCTGGACAAGGTTTACAAGGGAGTTTTTCTCCCGACAGTGGCATATGCCGCTGCCGAATGGTCTGATCTCTGCAAGCTGACTGATCTTAGGGTACTCAGGACAACCCAGAGGCTCGCTCTTATAGCGACCACTGCGGCTTATAGGACGGCTTCATACGCGGGTCTATGTGTGATTGCCGGAGCACTCCCCGTGGAGTTGCTGTTGAAACAGAGCCGGGCGCGATACGACATTAGGATAGGTAGGGACACCGAGATAAACAACAGGGTGGTTCCAGTGGGCGCGCCAGATTCCGTGGAGACCATCAAGGGTGAGGCGATTAATATGTGGCAGGCCGACTGGGACTCTTCACCGAGAAGCCGTACCACTTACGACTTCTTCCAAACCATTTGGGATAGGATGAACGCTAGCTGGTTCCGACCAGACCGGAGACGCAAGTCGTCTCCGGTCCCGGTGATTTCAGGGCGCGCCTCGCGTCACTTGGACTCGCTGATGGAGATGGGTGCTCGTGTGGTCGGCCGGACACAGCTCAGCCCTTCCTTCTCGAATGCCCCGAGTTCGAACCGTAGAGAGTCGCTCTGAGAGAACAGCTCGGTGGCCGAGACTGGCCGATTAACAACACTAACAACAATTTTTTCAGCGAATAGGGGGACAATCAGGTGATACGTAGGATACGAAAGGGACGCGCGCCGACTTACAATTAACAAAACCGATAGCGATAAGAATAGGATAAGGTAAGTGTCGCGTCAATTGGACTTGGAAGGGAAAAGTAGAGTCACGCGAATTGTAAAGTCGTGGGAAGGGAAAAGAAGAGAATGCTCTCACTAACACATGGGAGGGGGGACGCGATTGAAACGATATAGGGGAGGAGCTGCTCAGTCAGGATACTACATACTAGGCAGGTACTCCTAGAGTCGCAGTTCAATCCACGGTGGGTCGCCGGTCGTGTATCTTGAGGCGAGCCTAGCCGGGCGGGACGTCGGACTCGCCCGGTGGCGGACTACCGGACCTGCACTAATTCGCGGGCCACCGGGACATCCAGGCAAGCTCGAACACGACTACACAGGTTGGTTAGGATACACAAACAAATACACTTCAAACACACACACACAACCCAACACCAAACCACACTTACACACTAACCTTCTCATTTCTAGGCCGTGCCCGAGCGGGGACACGAGAACAGGCCTTCCCGAGGTTCCCCGTGAGTGCGCGAAGAGGCGTCCGGTCAGCATCCTACGGGGTGATGCACGCACGCGTCTTGGCGTAGCCAAACTACTCTTTTCGCTAACACGCCAGCGAAGGCCAAAGGATTTTTCCATCGTCCATCCCGGGGCATGGTTTACCCCGCTAGAACGTAGATGGTAGCCCGTAGCGTATGCCTGTTCAGGCGAGGTCGCACAGATCGGTCTGGCTTCGGACAGATGGCCTTCACATTAAATGTTAATAACTGCGCCGCTATAAGCCAAAAATCTCGCTTTTCAAATTTTGATTTCCGGGGCGCCTATTTGCATCACGGCCTTTGGCTCTCGCGTATTCTTTTTTAAATTTACGGTTACCATTGGAAGTTCACTGTCTGGGTTGGACGCGATTACTGAGGAGCAGCCGTCGACGCGTCGGTTTGACGACTGGATTTCTCGTTTAAAGACAATTCTTCCATTTTGCCATTGATTTTAGGGGAAGGAGTGTTGTCTCAATCGCGGGAAGAATTTCGCGGCGATTCCGATCTACGTCTGTCAGATCATTTTCGGTCTCGTCGACGTTCTCGTGAGAATTTATCTCAATCGTCATAACGGGTTTCCCGTCTCAGTATACTCCTAGGAGGAGTCTGACTTCGGTCGCGTGTTGTCGTGTCTGAATCTTTGAGTCGTTTGAATTGTCGAAAATGGTCAAACGTTTTTTGACACTCTGGGCATTGCTTGTCGATATAGATTGTGTAAGCGCGATGATACGGCGAGAAATCTCGACTGTCTCGGGAACGAGAACGACTACTATCATCGGATGAACTATCGCGGTGATATTTGTTCCGTCGGGGTTCCCTGTAATCTTTACGAACATTTACTCGACTACGGGAACGCTGACTGCGTTGTTCATTTTTCTGCCCTAACTCTAAGGCATCTTGAAAGGTCGCGACTTAAAACGTAGTTTCTTATTGAGTCGGGCAATCCGTCAATGTAAACATCTAGGGCACGAGACTTGAGTCTCGTGCCCTAGATTGAGTTTGAGATTGAGAAAAAAAAATCGGCGAAAATTTTTGAAATAATTATAACAGATCCAACATGACCGTCCGCAACTTTCAACCCTCTTGATTTTTTCTCTGAACCCCCGCGGTTTCCAAGATATGCTGCATTTATTCAAACTCTCAATTTTTCACAAAAATTGGAATATTTTTGCAAAAAAAAATCGCACGGTGTTTTCCCAAAAACGAAAATGAAGGGTTCGATATCCCCTTCGAAACTATCATAAATAGAATTGTGAATAAAATTTTCTACTAGACGTGCAACGAATTTCCGAAGGCCAAAAAATCGTCGAAAAACTGTCATGTTCAAAGGAGCGAGTAGTTAGAGCAAGGCTGATTCTGGACCAAGTGGAGGCGAGGGGTATGCGGTGGCGGGGGAGGCGGGTCGTAGTGTAGGTGCGGGGAGGTGTGGGGGCGGGGTGGCGGCCCCGCCACCGCAGGTCCCGCGCCTAGGAGCTGTGGAGTCCCCGCAACTCCCCACCACGCCCCTCCCGCGTAGGTTGTCCGTTTTTTGAGCGTGGATGGTTGGGTGTGCGAGAGAGATGGATAGATGCGGGGAAATAATGGGTGCGAGAGAGAGGGATGGATGAATGGGGAGACTAATTGGTGTGAGAGAGATGGATGTAGTCCGTTTTGTGAGCGTGGATGGTTGGGTGTGCGAGAGAGATGGATAGATGCGGGGAAATAATGGGTGCGAGAGAGAGGGATGGATGAATGGGGATAATTGGTGTGAGAGAGATGGATGTAGAGCCGGGCGAATTGCATGGAGTGTGAGAGAGAGAGAGAGAGAGAGAGAGAGAGAGAGCGGGAATAGGTGGCGGTGCGGGGTGTGCGGTGGCATGAGTCCCTTCATAACTGGGCCCATGTGCGCGAGGGAGTCAGGTAAATGGGGAGAATGATAGATGGGTAGAGTAATACATTACACAACTTGAACTCGAGATGGATAGATGTGGGAGTATGTATGCAATTCATCCATCGAAAGATCCGTGGACGTTGACGAAAAATGAACTTGAATCGGTTCCCAAGCGTATGCTTATAAAACAATATTGTAACTTTATCGAGATGTTGTGGGATCGTTTACCAAAGCATTTTCAACGTGATAGTGAGATTCAGTCATATCGCCACTGTTATACCCATTTTAATCCTCCGTGGGAAAGAGTGCATGTTGATGCACCACGTCCAATGCGTCGAGATTGTGAAAAGTGTTCAATTGAGGAATATCTCATAAGTTTATATGTGATCATTCGGGCTAAGAATCCTCGAGATATGACGAGAGAGGAGCTTCAAATTATATCACCATCAACGTTTAAAAAATATTTCATCGAGTTCACAGATATCTTGTGGAATCGCATGCCAAACCATTACCAGATGGATGAGGACATTAAATCATTTCGCCGATGTTATGAACATTGTAATACAGCAACGATGAAAGATCACATTGACGCTCCCAATCCACAACGTCGAAATTGCCCCGGATGCATACTGGAGAACGTGTTTGAGCCTGTTTAGGATGAAAGTGTTCACAATGCATTCCACAGTCAATATTGTGCAGGATGCCCGAGGGGGAAAAGCGGTTTTTTTCCATGTGTTTTGGAAGGCAAGTGTTCGCGAGGCAGGATGTGTGACGTCCATTCATAACATGTTCCAACACGAATGCATCACGTGGGAGTAGGACAAGTGGGGATTGAAAAAGAAAATTTTCGAGAAGATATCACGTGGGGGGTGGGAAAAGTGGGGATTGAAAAAGAAAATTTTCGAGAAGAAGAAATTGGAAGCATCATTCTACCACAAAATCAGCTCTGAGTCAGACGCAATCCTCATCACTCAACCATCATCATTATCACCATGAGCTTCGAATTATTTAACAAAGTTGGTGCGTTGGAGAATATTATACCGACGAGGAAGCTGGCCGATCTGGAAGTTGGCAAGGATCATCAGGTCTACAATATCCAACCCATTTCCACCAAATTTGGGAGACGATACATCGTTGAAATTGATGGGCAATACCGAGTCTTCCTGCCACCTCGCTTCGCTATGGCATTCGACGAGAACCCGGCCGAATTCGAGAGGTTGTTGGACACCGCTCACAAGAGGCAACTATACATGGAAACGTCTGCCGACCGGATCATCAAAATCACTTTCAAGACGCGTTAAAAAAAAAAAATACTTGTGAAAGATCATTGAAAAAACAAAAATAGTATCTATGGAGTGAAACATGTCATCGTTGTAAAGAAAAACAAAATTGTTGAAAAAAATTATTGTGTCTGTTGAGCTGTGGTAATGGAGAAGGGGGAGGAGGAGGAGGAGGAGGAGGAGGAGAATGGTATTTCTAATAAAACGAAAAAAGAAAAAAACGAATATTCACAATAAAAAATGTTTTGTTTATTTAAAAATCCCTCTATCACACAATGCACGATATACATATAACCAAATTCGCAGAGATTTCACATTTTCATTCGCACAACTGTATTTCAAATTTTGGTCGGCTCGGTTGTGATGGTGGTGAGAACAGTTGAGACGAACTTTCGGCAATTTCCGCACCGATGGGCAGCCCAAGGTATCCATATCGATAATCTCCCTTGGTAAATCCAAGAAATTCATCAGCCATGAAGCTTTCTCGTGTCCTTTCACATATATAGCACGAGCTCGTTGTACAATGCATGAAATTATAATTTTTGCTGCGTCATATGGAATACCGCCATAGTCCCAAGATATTCCATGAAAATTTCTCTCCAACCACTTGTTTGTTGTTTTGCATCGCGGCGGTAGAGTGTCCCAGGCATATGGTGATTTGAAGAACAGTGTTATAGGTTCGGATTTTTTCTCATCAGCTTGAATAATTGATATTTCCTTGAGAATGAACTCATTTTGAGATGCCTTGAAGCCTTGTAGATCAATGATAAAGTTCATATTGACTGATGTTGAATGCGGTCAGCACACAAGTTTTATACTAATTTTTTTACCCCACCACTTATTGGATTATACTCGACTATGCGATCATGGAGAATGAGACAGTATGCAGATGTTTGTGCGGGAATATTCGTGCTGGTTTCAAATTCAAGACGTACATCTATGGGTCCGGACTTGAGGGAATCATTTTGCTTCGAACAATCGATTACAACAAGCGGAGCACATTTTAGAAAATCGGTTTTGTTCAGCCAGGGCTCATTCTCCTTATTATAATACATTGATTGAAAGTTTGTATACATGTCATACAGCAGGGCATATTGATTTTTCGCTATATTCAAATTCATATTGCCATAGGGATAACATTGAGAATTTAAGTAGAGTTTAACATTGGTAAGATCACAATGGTCGAAACAGCTCGCATTCATGTCCGTCAAATTTTTTCGCCCCGTTTGAAACGCAAGGATTACATAGCGTGGCTTCTCCAGCTGCGTCGACGTCTTGATTGACCACACGTGTTTCGATGTGGCCGGCAGCATTGGATACTCATACAATTCCCACGTGCGGAAACTCATGGGGATCGGTGTGTCTTTAGCGATAAATCTTAAAAGTTGAATTTTTCTTTGATCCGCCAGCGTAACATACGGTACAAGCCATTCAATTTTCTGCAGGATGATTTTCACATTTTCTTCAGCCGATTGTATTATTGCATTGACATCGGAGCGTGATCTTATCAAAATCAATTCATGCTTCGCATTCACCACCATTTTCCGATAATCTTCAGCAAAGCCTAGAAGCATGCTCAACTGTATGCAAACGTCAAAGTTGCCCGCTGCATCCACAATTTGTGTCGACTCGGCAACATCGAGCCAGCCAGTATTTTCAAGCATCGAGCTCTTGGCCGGAGTGAGCGATACATATCCCTTAATCAGGGTAGTAATACCAACATTTTTATTGCGATCAATTTCAACGGCATTGACTTCATAGCGTACTTCCTCAAACAAATGACAGATAGCATTGTTGACCAGTTTCGTCGTCGGAGCTGTGGGTGTGCCATTTTCTTTTGTCAATTTTCCACAAATATGGATGGAACTTTTGCTTGGAAGAATTGACAAATCCTGATGTTGAATTGAAATGCGTATTTCATCGCTGTTGTTGTAAGTTGATGAGGCATACGGTTGATGAGCATGAACCTCATAATGTATTACAGACTCATCGAAGATGACGGGTGTTTGAATGTTTATAATCTCCTCCTCCATTTCATGCAGCACATGCACAATGCACAAAATATGTAATTTCTTATACGCGTACTCCACGAACTCTGAGACCCAAATTCTTCAGGAGTAGCAGATTTTCGGGTCTTAGCTCTTTGAGCATTGACCGTCGACTGGTCTCGCGATTCCATGTCGGTGGCTTATTAATATTTAACACTCTATGGTAAACTATACCCATGTAGATTTTATATGCAGTCGTATGGTGATAACTTCGCCGCGGAAATTTATCAAATTCCCGTCCTGATCGACAATCCGAAGCTGAATATTATCGATTGTATGACACGTGATTGGCAAATAAATAACGTGTGAGGGCACTTCGATGATTTTATAGCCGGGTGGTACCGACGGGAAAAATTCATGAATTGTATGAACTTTTCGCCCATTAATGTATGCACCGCTCGTTATATTACACTCAACACGTATGGCGTTCACTTTAAGAATGGAGACGGGCAGATCAGATTCATATCTTTTATTGGCTTTTAGCAAAGCATCTGATGAAAAGCCCAGTAATGATCCGATCGAATCAACCTGCGTAAAGTCAATAATTTCACTACACTTAATTTCACTGCGTAGAGTATTATTATTTGGCTTCAGCTGAATATTAATTTTTCTAGGTGATAATTCGGCTTGCAAATACTCTTCAATATCTCCTATTTCATAACTGCCCGTTGGTATGGTCACCACATGCGTTCCAACGTGAAATTTATTATTACCCTCATCTACGTTGGGAATTGAATTAAATGTCAATAGCTCAACGAGTCCGAGGATATAGTTTTTGTGTGGTGAGAGTTCAATGGGGGGAAAGAATTGTGCCTCGAGAACGGAGGATGATCCAGATATTGTGAGGGTTAAGCTATCATCCATGGTGATGAGAGAGCTCGACTGAATGCATAGTTCCACAATTCTCATTTATATAGTACATATCTATTTCGACGATTCAACTGACCGCAGAGAAACTTTAAACACAAATGTCCACATTCAATTGTATCATATTCCTGATATTTTTTATAATTATAATGCATGCTACCAGCAACGCCAAAGTAATCAATGAGCTCGGATGGTGGTGGAAGGTTGCCAAAACTATCGAAATAGAAGATTTTCTTTCCAATCTTTTTGTATGCCACCCAGTGTGTGCCGGAACCCACATTCTCATCCAAATTCACAATTGCCGACTCGCTTTTGAGAGGTCCACTCGCGGGCAGTGTATCGCGCATGAAAACTCCGCGGAAATTGGGAACTTTCATGACTTTGATAACTCTCGCGAGATCGAGATCGGTGAGGGGTCGATGTGGTTGCATGATTATTCGTTTTTTGACTTGATATGAAGACCCAGACCCTGTTTGTATGGTTTCAAATGTAAACCTTTGCCCAGTGCAATGGCCTCTACACTCGCATTATGTCGCTTTCTTTCCTCCAATTCACTCTTTGCCGCTTGAGCATTATTAACTGCATTAGCCACAGCCGCAGCCCCACCAGTCAAGGCACCAGCAGCGCTCAGGCCCGCAAAGATGGGTATGAGGGGCAATATACCGCCAGTTTTTCGTGGAACAGGTATAATTCGTGGTGTGCGTACTTTAACATTCTTCACACTGTCGCGCGCACCCTTCAATGCCGACATTACAACTTTTCGAGGATCACCGCTTGGTATCATCCTCCTCCTCGCAGCAGCAATAACTTTTTTCAAGCAAACATATTTTTTATTTTTCTTATTCTTCTTTCGCTCCTTCATGCCCAAGCCGAGTTTTGTTTTCGCCTTCATAATGTTTGCCACTGCCCAAGCACTTGCTCTCTCACCAACACCGGCGTCTCTCGAGATTACACGTTGCCACGCCCGTTCAGCCAAGACTTTATCGGCCAAATGTCTTGCTGCTAGATTCTCACGATTCTTTGAATATGCAATATCGTGTTGCTTGCATGCCGCATCCAATGGATTGATACCTGGATCGCCGCGAGTGAGACGCTTAGCCAACTTTGTACCGGGCCCACAATATTGATAACCAGGCAGATGTAGTTCAACGGGAAGTTTGTTGATTAGAGTGTTGATTAAACCTTTTCCATGCACGATCATCACCATGCTGGGGTCAATGCTCAACTGATTGTTTTAGCCAATATAAAGAGCTATTTATATGCCTTTTCACATTAGTCCTATGCGAGATGACGTTCAAGAAACAAGTTTCGGGTGGAAAACTCCCCATAATAAATTTTGATGAATTTGTGGATGGTGCGAGCGGCGGCGGTGTTGGGAAAAAAAAGCGTCATGGATATTTACTTCCCGATAGTATACGCGCTGTGTTTTGCGGCCCCTCGAATTGTGGAAAAACGAATGCTTTACTCACCCTCCTAATTCATCCAAATGGTCTGAGATTTGAGAATATTTATTTATACTCCAAGTCGTTGAAACAGCCAAAATATAGGCTACTTGAAAAATTACTTCAACCGGTGGAGGGGATTAAATATTATCCATTCAACGAGCATGAACAAGTTGTATCGCCCAGTGACGCTCGTCCAAATTCTATTTTCATCTTTGATGATATAGCGTGTGAAAAACAGGATAATGTGAGAGCATTTTTCTCCATGGGTAGACATGAGATTGTCGATAGTTTTTATCTCTGTCAGACATATACTCGTATCCCCAAACATCTCGTCAGGGACAATGCAAACTTTGTTGTGCTCTTCAAACAGGATGATATGAATCTTAAACATGTGTACAACGATCATGTTAATACCGATATGACTTATAATCGCTTCAAAGATTTGTGCATAAAGTGTTGGAAGTCTGACAGGTATGGATTCATCACCATCGACAAGGATAGTGAAATTAATGCGGGCAGATATAGAAGAGGTTTCGATTCTTTTCTAAACTGTGTGTGTGATAAATAAGTGCTCTTCGTTAATAAACAGACAGTCAAAGCTCTACTTTGCACGTGTAAACATGAAAAGCAAAGACATTTTGCGGGAAAAGACAATGTTGCATCAACTTGCCAAGGCGAGTGATGCAATCAGACGAAAACATCGAATGTTGAAGATCGGACGTAATAGTACTCAACAGAAAATGCAAGATGTGTTTCAACCAATCATCGATCCGTTGGAAAAGCTCGTCTCATACAATAAGAACATGAAGCATGAAATTAAGGATGAAAAAATGAATATTAAGAAGGAGAAAAAGGAGGAGGAGGCGGAGGAGGAGGAGGAGGTGGCAGCAGCCGCGGAGGATGACCGTCGCAATGATACACGCCAAGACTTTTCGGGAATTCTCGATGACACGGTTATCGAGCGAAATGCTACGGATGGTGAGAGGGATGGAGAGATATCAACCGATGACGATGACAAATCAACCGCCGATGTTGATGAATTAATTCAAGAATATTTGGGACTTCTTCGCAATGATAAAAAAATAACGCTCGATGTCTCATATGGAGTGCGAAACCTTGTTGGCAATAAACTCATGATTGGCGATTCACCGATCCACTTCCGATCTGATTACATCCACATTGGAGATCAGAAGTATCCCAAGACTGCGGGATTAGTCGAGTTGTTGTTCAAAAAAGTGCCCAGCTTGAGCTATTTAAGCCCCAACGATTTGCCTCATTATGCCAAAATTATTAATGCTACAAATGCTCATAGAAAATTTTACAAGCGCAATGGTGCAATACGACGAGATCATAGTTGTAAATTCAAGAATTATATATCAAATATAGTGGCTCGTGGGGGGGCGGATGAGGAGGGGGTGGAGGAAGAGAGGCGACACAAAGGTGGTGGTGTCGGCAGCGGCGATGTGTTTAAAACGTTTGGAAAAAACACAACCTTCGACTATGTTTACTGGGATGATCCGAATGAGCTAGTTGACCGTCTTCGTCTATTACTCGCATCTCAACTCGCTGGCAACTCTTCACATTCCAACGAGATAATTTCAATTATTGAAGAATTACGTGAAGCTAAAATCATTTATTAATGTGCATGAGCCCCCGATTTTTTACGCATTCTCAACATGACCGTTGATGTGTTTGGACGACAGTTAAGCACGACTGTTGGTCTTGCCGGTAAACCAGGTGTTGGATTCAAGACTACGGCAGACGGTCACTATAATTTAGAGGAAAAACGTGTGTGTAACGTTGGCGATGCAATAGCACCACATGATGCTGTTAATCTGACTATATTACAATCCCATGTTATGGGTCTAAGTGAAAAAATACTAACGTCTGCGATGGACCGATGTGAAAAAATGATAATTGCTCTTGAAGAACGTTTCAGGGAGATAATATTAGTGACCGCCGCGCGCGCAAGTAGAGAGAATTGATGATAAAGTTAAGCAAAAAAGATCCAAAGCCCACCCCACTCAAAAGTGTGACGATTTTGGAAAATCCACCACCGCCACCACCGAGAAAAGGGATGAGTGAGGATAAGAAGCGTGTCGTAGTCGAGGAGTTGCATAAGCCAGCTCGACGGAATTTCCCACGTCGCCATGTGGATATACGCGGTCTGGACGAGACGTGGCAAGCTGACCTCGTTGATATGTCTGCATATGCTCAACACAACTCCAAGCACAAATTTCTCCTCACCGTCATCGATATTTTCTCCAAATTCGCCTGGGCCAAACCTTTAAAAACGAAGAGTGCGAAAGATGTCACCGCTGCAATGAAGTCAATACTCTTGGAAGGACGTGTACCAAAAAACCTGCACGTTGATCATGGAAAAGAATTCTATAATTCTGATTTTAAGACGATGCTGAAAAAGTTCAACGTTCACATGTATTCTACGTATAGCCACTTGAAAGCATCAATTTGTGAACGTTTCAATCGTACACTTAAGAACAAAATGTGGAAAGAGTTTAGCTTTCGCGGAAGTTGGAAATGGCTCGATATTATTGATAAGATAATTAATGAATATAATAATACCACCCATCGAACCATAAAAATGAAACCGAAAAATGTCAATGCTACGAATGAAAAAGAAATTTTGTTTAATATTTTCAACAAAACCATTGTTGAGACACTGGTGAAGCCGGAGGAGAAAAAGAAATTCAACGTTGGTGACAAAGTTCGTATAAGTAAATTCAAGCATGTATTTGAGAAGGGTTATACGCCCAATTGGACAACGGAAATATTCACGATTGATCGAGTGAGGAAAACCCATCCCATAACATATAATTTGAGAGATTATCAGGATGAAGCGATTTCCGGTAGTTTCTATCAACATGAACTACTCCATGTGAAATATCCCAATATTTACCTCGTTGAGAAAGTGTTGAAGAAATGTGGTAGTCGGTCACTTGTAAAATGGCTCGGCTTTGACAATGCACACAATAGCTGGATAAATAGTGAAAAAAATAAATGAAATGTGAAAAAAAAAAAATTGTATCAGCGGATGTTTGTTTTTTTTCAACCTGCCGGATGCGCAGCAGCCTCTCCCGACAACACTTGTCCATGCTGAAAAGTGGTATTGAGGGGTTTTCTTTGAAAAAGAAGATGCTATGACACACAATTAGATCCAAACATTTTTATTCATTTTTTACATTTGCCGGATGTGTCATTTTTTTTTACATTCGCCGGATGTGTGATATGAATAAACTTATTTAATATTCATAAATAAAATTAGAGTGGCACTCTATAGTGCCCCCACGGCAACGTTCGAACACTCTCAGGAATTATATACCTTTTGTCATCATGGGGACTTAAGGCAATTTTTGTTTCAGAGATGGTATATACCTGATGCAATGTCGATCGAATGCATGATTGACTGCGAGTCATTTCTATATCATCTCTCAAGCATTTTAAATAATCATCAAACACTATTGTCCTCACAACGACATTACTCTTGACTCCCTTGACTTTTTTTGTCTCTCTCTTTCCATCAACGCGTGTCGCATACATTTTTGACCTGAGCCCCACAAACTCGGTCATAATCGCGCCATTGTTCTCATCTTTCATGAGTCCTGGGACCTTTTTGTTCACGTGGGGAATATTATATACATTGTCCGTGGGATAGTCACTCGTGTCAAATTTGTTTATATTTCTTCGCATGTCTTCATAAACATCATCACATTTAATATGATATATAAGACTATCAGTGTCCGTATACATCACAGTGCATTTATCACGATACAGTGGAACCATAAAATCATGATGAAATTCATACAAGCATGTCTTAGAAATATCTAAAATTGCCATACCCACATATATGGGCTTATTAAATTTCACCTCGAGATTACGCAATTCCACTGCAATTAAATTCTCAGCAAATATGCTACGACTATGGAAATTTGGCTTTGCGATCATTGCCTCTGCACCATACCTGCCTTCCCATTTAGTCAAGAGTTTGACCTGCACATGGCTGCGTACATCTTCCATCGTTTTGCCAAACACAGCGTTATTCATTAATTTGAATAATGTTTTTTCAAACTCATTCTTGGCGTTTGTCCGAAAATGAGTATTCAACTCAATATACGCTCGCAGCCAAGACGATTGTTTGAATTTCAGTATTCTATGGATCTTGGAAACCCGAAGGCCATGCTGCAGACATTGCTGGAGCGCACGATAATGTATTACATAACGTGTTTTGTCATGCACCGTAGCCAACAATTTTTCCTGCTTCTTGCCTGGGGGCTTATCATGCGTTGGACAAAACGGTAGGTCAATGTGCGCGTCGTGCAAATTCTGCGGATATTCTAAATCAACTTCGAGGATATAACCATGCGGCGAATCAAGCGCGATCGATTCTACATTAAAAGTTGACACATCTTCGACCCATTGAAATTCCGCGTAAGGGAGAGGTTGACTCATTGCCCAACCATATAAATTATTGACATCGTAATACATTAGGTAAGACGATGGACTCGATGAATCAAACGATTGCATGTATTTATTGTTGGCTTTGGCATATCTGGCGGAGCATTGACTCAAACCACCACGTATACCTCTCTCAACGAATAAAACCATGTCAATGTCCGTTAGTAATTCAAATTTCACGCCAGTTCTTTTCATCATAGCATCCCAAGTGTAGCCGGGAAGGGTATAATAGTGTGCCGGGTCGAGGGTATAGCTAAGCATGCATGTGTCACGAAAGTTTTCGAAAACGTCGGCCAACAGCAAGACATCTGTTTTTAAATACAAATCGCTGTATTCACCGAGCGTTCGCACTGAAAACCTTTCCCACACATCCTTAGCATGGGCATACTCCGACTCACTTATACTCTCCCCCGTCAATGAACTGTAGAATGCATCTTGGGATGGTATAGATGTCTCATCTAACTTTTCTTTGCTATCTATGTATTCGTAGGGAAATACGCCCTTACGAGTTAATAGCATAAAATCATCAGATGATAAACTTTGGAATTGTGATTTTAAAATTTCCAATTTATCAATGGTTAAAAATGAGGCCAACTTGTCCAAACTAGCCGCGAGAAATTTAAATGAGTCGATGAATCTTAGCTTAATATTTTTTTTCCAGTCCTTCGACGTTTGAATTGTTTTCGAAAATGAAATATATTTTTCCTTCGTCAGAGGTAGGACATCGGTTTTACCCTCGAACGCCGTACTGACCTCTTTAATTATAAAATGAGCATCATAACCGGATAAATTATGAAAAACTATTGGAATGTAAAAAGCATTTTGATAATTTAAATTGCAGTCCATATGGGCAGGACCTCTAAATTTTCCGGTCAAATGGCAATGATCGCGCGCCCGTAGGTCTGAATTTGAGAAATCTTTTTCACAAATATGACACGCTCGATTCTCACGAAATCGCTTCCATTCTAAGGGCGTTAGCTCCTGCATAGGAACATTCTTCCTCAAGATTTTTTCTACCTGCAGAGCTAACGCCTTTAAATGGTTTACGAGCCATGCAATGCAGTCATCCCCGCGATGAGCATAATACCCCGAAAGGGAGTCATCGTAAGAACACTTTACATAACAACCTGCACTAAATGGATGATGCTGCTGCTGACGTCCGTTGATCCTCTGCTCTTCTTCGGAAGTTTTTTCCAGAATGCATTCAAGGTCCGCATAAACAATGAATGGCACCCGTTCCTTCCGCTGAGAATTGGAAAAACTCAGCCACTTGTCCTCCTCGCTCGGTAGTCGAACCGCACAGTCATTGATTTCGCCGCAATCAACATCGTGCAATTGCAACTTCTCCCGCGATGAGAAATAGTGCAGGCATCTAGAAAAATTGAAAAAAAATTTACAAAAACGATAAAATAGCACTGCGATTAAATTTTTTTTTCATTTTTCTTAGTTTGAAATTTATTTTTACACACTTACCGATCGCAGATATGTTTCCATGCTCCATGCTTACTCAAGTTGGAGCTCACTAGACGTGAAAGATTTTTGATCCACGCATAATGTCCAACTTGATCCTCCACACCAGCCTCCAAATAAAGCAGGTTGATGTGTCTATCCTTTTTCTCCGCGGTGATGTGAATAGGCACAACAACACCCTTTTGTAGTCCATAAACGTTTATGGAGAGATTGTTCAAAATTTCGAATTTTTTCACTTTATTTAATTCAACGGGGAAGCTAATGCCCATGAATTTGAGAACAGTGCGATAGTCGGGATATGACGATACACGATCACTATGCGTCTCGGCTGGATAGAGAGCTGCCATAACTGCCCATGCAAAACAGGCGTTATTGTCTCGCGATTGCACATTGACAACAGCCTTTTTCAGTTTTATATCTCGCGGCAGTGTGACACGACAACCCGCACTCATTGGTCTGCATTTATTAATATTTAGAGTCAGGTTGAGAATGCGTCGTAACGACCACCCGCTGTCTTGCTCTTGAAATTCCTCGAGCTTAGCCAGGGTAGGCTCAACAACCTGCTCCTCATACCATGCATTCAAGTCGCTCGTTCGTAAAAGTTCAAAGTTCCGCGTATTTATGCTCTTATACGCATGTTTGTCTCCCACAGCAAATTCACCACTAAACAGTGTATTCACCTTAACACAGTTATGTTGATGAATGGCCTCTTGCACTTTTTTAATCGCTATTTCACTCGCATCCATGAGGAATAACCTCGGATCTATATGACTCTGATTAATAATTGCACCCGTTGTTACACGTCTTTTAAATGCGCTCTCCGTCTCACGCCATATCAGCTCACTATCACTATTATTATTTCCCGCACCGGTGTGTATGAAACTTTGACTCGTTTTATGCTTCAAACCCTCTAAACGAAGAATTTGAGCCTCCACCCACTGATTGTATCCTAATCGCAAACGTGTACGCTTCACTGGAGCCTCAGTTCTCAGCGACTCAATGAAATCGTCACATTGTTTTTCCCACTCAATATATTCTTCAACAGTATTAATTACTGCCGCCCGTGCAGTTAAACTTTGTTCGGATTGCGACATGATAAAAAATAAAAAATAAAAAACATCGATGCAAACTGCGTGATGCTTCGACTGCAACTGTACTAATCGCTCTAGTCTTTCACATAAAAAAAACCCCGCCCCCCCCATTCTTTTTTTCTTTTTTCTTCATCTTATTCACTCCAAAATAAAAAATAAAAATGTAAATTTCGCCATAGAACATGAAAGAGTTCAATGAGTCATCGCATGTTTACGCTAGAGTCACCCTATAGCTCGGGGAAATGCACTCCAGAGTCGCTTTCTCATAACCATAGTGAGTGATCCACCAATTGCCTATGGTGAAGCGTCATAAAGTCTACACCGACGATACCTCTTACATGTTGAACCATTTCCATCCTATGCAGATGTCACATTTTCTCCTACATTTGAACGAGTTTTTGCTGTATATGTTTCAAATCATTCTTTTTCGAAAGAAACTTGGAGAAGAGAGGAACGTTTCTCATAAAACAAAAGAAAATTTCGAGGGTGTTGGTGTGTGTGTGTGTGTGTGTGTGGGGGGAGGGGAAAAAAGAAAGTTGTGAGGGGTTTTTGGAAACTTGGAGAAGAGAAACGTTTCTTATAAAACAAAAGAAAATTTTGGGGGTGTTGGTGGGGGGAAAAAAGAAGGTAGTGAGGGGTTTGGAAAAATTCTACCAAATTTTCAAAATCGGTTCATAACTCTCCGAGAAGTTCATCTCGAACGTTCCGCGCTCTCTCTCCACAAAAATATTTTTTTTCGCGTGTGTCTGTGTGCTCTCCAGAGAACAAAAGTTTGAAATGGCATCAAAACGTATATCTACAGAGTGTGATAGGACGACACCGTGCAAGCCGACCAGGTCGGTGCACATATATAGTGTGGAGGAAAAAAATACGCTTTCGTCCACATCCAATACATGCATCATCCACATGTATTGGAAAGGTGAAATCTGTCCTCGCGGAACAGTGAGAGACCTGTGTGGGATCTGCGTCCACGAGGGTGGTGGCGCAGGTTTCTACAAGTTGGGAGCGATCCGGAGGCACTCGGCCGGTCAACTCCTTGGGAGTACTTTGAAATATTGTAATGATTGCGACAAGCAATTATTCCAATTAGTTCCGCAGCAGATCTGCCCGGATTGCAACTAAGGGTAAGTTTTAATATTTCAACATTTTTGAATTATGAAACGCGGGCTGACTTTAAATTATCAAATATATAAAAAGTTTTTTGTTTTACTCTGTTTCAGATTTCATCATTGATGGAAAATGTATTTTTAAGGATTTTTTTCATTCGATACAAATTTAATCATTGGAAAATGTTTTTTTTGCTGTGAAAATTTGCGAAAAAATGTAAAAAATTTTTTTTGCTCCGAAAATTTGTAAAAAAATGTTTGTAAAAAAAAAAATGAAAGCTTGGAATAAAATCCGAAAAAAGTGACAATTGAAAAAATGAAAAAATCGAGAGTGTGTGTACAATTTTTTATATCCCTCACACACCCCCATTATCCTTTTCAAAAATTCACTTAATAATTAACAGAAACAATATTTTTCATTGAATCTCAACGTTGCAAACTTCAGAGTCATTGTTGTTGGTGAATTCAGAGTAAAATCATGAGGACATTGGAATCGTATGAAAAATCGTTGGATGAGCTAGACAGTCACGTGCTGTGAATGCCTTTTTATCCTCTTGCACTTGGGATCTTCGTTCCGCTGCGTCTCTCTCTCTCTCTCTCTCTCTCTCTCTCGCTCTCTCTCTGGCTTTCGAGGAGGATAGACGTGTGTCGCTGGTCGCTCCTCAATTTGTACAGTTTCGGACTTATTTTACCAATTCGGGTGCTGTTTTTTCTTGTGAGTGTAGTCGAAAAAGTGCATCTTATTGTTTGGGTTAAAGCCGGACTTTTTGGTGCTTAGGGCACTGTGCAAATGTGAAATTAAAAGACTTTGTCTCTGTGAGCCGTTAATCTGAGACGTTGTGCCGGGACGTTGAGGTGGCGCATGCGCGGGTTAGTAATTATAATCTGTGGCAATAGCTTGTATTTCGTACAGTTATATATATGCCTGCAATTATATTTTCGTACAACTTGAAAATCCTTCGTGTGCGAGTTTTTTATCGTGCTCCGTTATACTTGTGCTCCTTGTTCTCAGCACTAAAGCATCACGGACTCACGTTTTATAGACTTGGTTGTTCGTACTTGTGCCATATTAAATTAACTATTTGTGTCAGCTTCGAGGCCATATTTTCGTGGCTCCGTGACGTCACCGCGACGACGTACCGTGCTAACGCGAGTGTGTGCGTATGTGTGTATTGACTTGCTGCTGTTGACACCGTACTTTCCTTAATACAGCTAATTCCCCCGCCTTTTGGCGGTCTGCGATGTCTATGTGAACTTGTTATTGCTCGCATCACTACATTATCGGATATCAGATAGCTCTGGTTCGATAACAAGTGTGATGTAAAGACTTTTCATTTCTTCACTCCTGTATTGTAAAGGATTTCGTAACGGATCGTGTCTGAGCCTATATATATATATATATATTTCCCAATCAGCTGTGACGTCGGGTGTTGTGTTGCTTGTCCAACATATAAACTTGCTGGATTAATCTTGATGTTGTCATTGAAAAGCATTTCGACCAAGCATTTTGATTTTAATTGGGGACAATTTTTATTTTTTATTTACTGGACGATCACTTCTATTTTATTATGTCGAACAAGTGCGGGATTTGCGGAAGACCGGTAAGACGGGCAGAAACGCTTAGATGCTCTGGTGATTGTCACGGATTATTTCATCGTATATGTGCGGCGGATGAGTTTAA
Source organism: Hyposoter dolosus (assembly GCA_963921915.1). NCBI lineage: Eukaryota > Metazoa > Arthropoda > Insecta > Hymenoptera > Ichneumonidae > Hyposoter > Hyposoter dolosus. Next base: position 1,620,516 of record OY998132.1, on the reverse strand, counting down.
GCGCGACATGGAGGACCTTAAGGATTCTAATGTTTTTTGTTGTGACGACTGCGATGAGGTTGTACCCGAGTCTTCTCCGGTGACTAGGCGTAGGACCAGGCATTCGACTGACACCTTAACTCTAGCGGACATTATGCTGGAAATCAGAACGAGCTCAGCGACGACGAATGCGAAAATCAACAAGGTTGGAGAAGAAGTGAAGCTACTCAGATCGTCCTACGAGTCGTTGGCTACTAAGGTGGCTGTGATGGAATCGGAGGTTTCCAATGCCTCAGCTTTGTCGACTCAATTAAAGGCTCAGAATGATGGGTTGATTCGGCGAGTTGAGCATTTGGAGAAGGGTCATTCAAATTCAAATTACTCAAGCTATTCGTCAATGCATTACTCGACTGAACTTGTGATCAATGGCACGCCTCCTTCTGCTACCGATTCACCAAACGTCTTGGTGGAAAAAGTATTTGCTGCGCTTGGAACAACGAAGTATTTCGAGGATGTGTTAAACGTCAAGAGTGTAGTGAATAATTCTCTGAGGGCTATTGCTCGACCTAGTGATGCTCCGGGAGATGATCGTCCGGGACATGTCCGTTTGATCGTTACATTGAGGTCGACTGCTGTGCGGGATCATATCATTCAGAAAAAACGGGAAAAACGAGACCTATTGATAAAAGACGTTTTTGGTATTGACACACCGGGCCAAATCTATGTAAACGAATACTTGCCCCCGGAAATTTACAAGCTATTGAAAAATGTCAAGGCAAAGGCAAAACAGTGCGGTTACAAATATGTTTGGGTCAATTCTAGTAGAATTTTGGTGAGGAGAGTTGAGGGTGCTGCTCCTATTCGGATTGAGACAGAGTCGGACCTCGATAAACTTGTTTGACTGAATCTGGCGATCCCATCTGCGAATATTGATACCGTTCCTCCCACTGCTAGCTGTAAAACTACTCTTAGTGTACTGCACTTTAATGCTAATTCTTTGTTAGGGCATATTGATCTTTTACGGTCCTTAGTGTCGAAAAAATCGTTTCATGTAGTTGCAGTGTCTGAAACATGGTTGCACTCGAGGGTTTCTGATGAGCTCGTCAAACTTGATCAATATTCGATTATTAGGAATGATCGACGGGTAGCCCGGGGTGGTGGGGTCGCTTGTTATGTCCATAACTCGCTGAAATTTAGAATCCTCGCCATCTCAGAGGGCCATGTTTTGAATGCACCTGAGTTTATGATCCTTGAATTACGATCGTCTACAAGCGAATCGCTTCTACTGGCTAATATTTACAGAAGGCCTAAGGGTTTGTTATTTAATGAATTCACTCAAGCGTTTAATCGTCATTCCTTTGGGTATAAAAATATTATTATTTGTGGTGATTTAAATTGTAATTTACGCAGTACTAATTACGAGGCATTGTTTCTGAGAGAACTGGTATTGTCTCTCTCTCTTTTCATTCTGGAAACGGACGCGACTTATCATTTGGCGGGATCGGATTCGGTTTTAGATGTTTTTATTGTTGATGATATGAGTAAAATTTCTTTTCTTAACAAATCGGATGTGCCGTTCATTGCCGGTCACGATTATCTAGAATTGTGGTACGATTTCTCAACACCACCCATAGTGGAGCGTACTATTACGCGTAGATCTATTAAGAATTTCAATGTAGCTTTGTATTTGTCGTCTTTAAGATCTTTAAGATCTGATGTTTTTTCGGGCGACGCTACTTCAATATTTAGTCCGTTAACTATGCACGAAATTGATGGCCTATCCACTAGAATCCAGGATGCGATTATTGATGCTTTTAATGCGCATGCACCGTTTCGCACGTTTACTGTTCGACGATTGGCTACGCCTTGGCTTACGGAAGGGTTGAAGGCGAGAATTAGGGAAAAAAATGCCTTGTACAAGCGTGCGAAGCGTTCCGGCTCAATCTTAGGTTATGCGATCTTTAAACAAGTCAGAAACGAACTCTCAGTTGATATTATGTCTGCGAAAAATGAGTACTATTTGAATAAGTTTGCTTGTTGCCCTGATGCTGCGTCTTTATGGAAAGAGTTGTCTAGACATGGTCTTACAAAGCCTCAACAACTGTCGCCCTTCACTTACTTCACGCCCGATCGGCTTAACACATTTTTTGCGGGGATTTCCAATGTTTCTGAACCATGTAATTATCTCCTTTTTCTCGAAGAAATGGAAAAAATTGGGCCAATCCTTCATGAATTCGAATTCTCTGCGGTATCTCTAGATGCTATTGAACTTCTTTTGAAAGCGACCAATTCTGGACTGGGTGAAGGCCCTGACGGGCTTTCATCATTTGCCCTCAAAGCGGCCGAGCCAGTGCTGGCACCGCATCTAGTGGTACTTTATAATATTAGCTTCTCGTCCTGTTACTTTCCCTCTACCTGGAAACGAGCCTTCATTAGACCATTGCTCAAGGTTAATCCGCCTCGATCTGAATCGGATTGTCGTCCAGTGGCCAATTTGTGTGAGCTTTCGAAAATTCTTGAAAGACTTGCACACGATCAGATCACGCAGTATCTGTTCACTCATGGCCTATTGAGCGGTTTTCAATCGGGTTATCGGAAGGGGTACAGTACTCAGACTGCTTTGCTGAAAATTGGTCATGATGTCCGCCAGGCGGTTGATAATAGGATGCTAACAATACTCGTTCTCTTTGATTTCAGCAAAGCATTTGATACTGTCTCCCATATTTTATTACTTACAAAATTGCGTAAACTTGGCTTTGGAATCAAAGCGTTGAAGTGGATTTTTGCGTATCTGACAGGTCGCTCACAAGCGGTGGTGGACGGGGACGGGCGGTGCTCTAGCTGGCTGACAACAACAATGGGAGTTCCACAAGGGTCGGTTCTTGGCCCACTTTTGTTTTCGCTGTTTATCAATGACATTGGCGATAATTTGCTATATACAAAACACATGATTTTTGCTGATGACACACAGATTTATCTGAGTTGTCTCCCGGCAAAATTGGAAGAGGGCCTGGCACATATTGTCCATGACGTGGGTGTTATTGCGCGGTATGCTATTGAGAATGGACTTAAACTTAACTTAGATAAAACGAAAGTTCTCATTCAGGGTAGTAATCCTTATGTCAGTCAGCTGGATTATCGTCTGTTACCTCCTATCGTCATTGGCGCTGTGACTTTACCGTATGTTTCTGAAGCCAAAAATTTAGGGGTTATAATGTCGTCAAATTTGTCATGGCACAAGCAAATTGTCAGCACTTTACAAAAGGGTAACTTTGCTCTTTATAAGCTCAAATATCATGCTAAGTCACTATCCCATGACCTCAGAGTTTTGCTCGTTACGTCAGTCATCTTTCCAATTCTTGATTATTGCTGCTTAGTTCTCATTGACTTGACGGACGAGCAGAATTTAAAGCTACAGCGGCTGATGAATTCCTGTATTCGTTTCATTTTCTCTTTAAGACGTGATGAACATATAACTCCCTTTCGGAGGAGGCTTGGATGGCTCTCGGTCGCATCGAGGCGACTATACTTTCTTGGTGTCCAAACTCACAAGATCCTACACGGCAATGCTCCTTCTTATCTTGTTGATCTTTTTCCCCGTGCCCATCAGTCTGAGCGACCGATTCGTAATCATGAGACTGTGCCTATTTTTCACATCCCTTTACATCGCACAGCTACGTTTCAAAATTCTTTTCATTCAGCAGCAGTTTATTTTTGGCATTCTCTTCCTTCATCGATTTCTAGTGTCACTTCTCTTCCAGTGTTTAAGACGAAATTATTTGCCTATCTTTTCTCGATCGAGGGAGACGCTGATCGGGCGGAGTGATTGAGGGTGGTGTTGTTCAGGCTGAGTGATTTGAGGCGTGTGTGCGATTCTTGTTCTTGTTTTTTCTTCTTTTTCTTTTATGGCTTGTTTTGCGTGCGGGCGTTTTATTTTTATTTTTATTTTTAGTTTTATTTTTAATTTTATTTTTATTTTTATTCTTTTTATTCTTTTTTCTTTTGATGCTCGTTAATTTTTGAGTGTCGATTTTCTTGCGGGCGTGCATAGTTACTTTTAATTTTTAATTTTTAATTTTTAAGTTAGTGTTTACATTTTTATTTATATTACGTGGGTTTTTTACTTTGACTCTTATTTTTATTTTTGTTTTTATTTTTATTTTTACTTGTGCATTTATTTTTATTTTTGTGTTTATTTTTATTTTTATATTTTTGTGTTTATTTTGTGTGCCAGTTTTTGCGGGCGTGCGTTTTTCCCTTAGCTGAGTTTGCATATATTTTTAGTTTATATTGCGTGCGTTTTTATTTTTATTTTTATTTTTATTTTATATTTTTATATTATTTATATTTTTATATTTTTACTTTTTTATTTTTATTTTATGTAATTCTATTTTATCTTATTTTCGTGTGTTGTGCATTTGGTCTGTCACTCTTCGCTCGGCTTTTCAAATTTTCAAATTTATGGTCACTAAGAATTATGTATTTGCTGCTGTAATTTTTCATTTGCCCTCTAGACTCGTCTTGGGCATATTAAATATATCTCATCATCATCTCATCATCTCTCTCTCTCGGCATGGTGGGAAGTTGTGGTGGACTCCACAGCTCTTAGGCATTAAGTTTGAACGTAATGGAAAAAGGCCCAATCTCGAGTATATAGACGCAACTTCCATTGTCGATTCCGAACTTTAGTTTTTAATACTTTGCGTCAAGACGCTACCACATCTCTAAATTCTCTCCATCTATCCTTCTCTCTCGCACCCATTATTCTCCGCATTTACCTGACTCCCTCGCACATAGGCCCAGTGACGAAGGGACTCATGCCACCGCACACCCCCCCGCACCGCCGCCACCTATCCCGCTCTCTCTCACACTCCATGCCACTGGCCCAGCTCCACATCCATCTCTCTCACACCAATTAGTCTTCCCATTCATCAATCCATCTCTCTCTCTCTCTCTCTCTCTCTCTCACCCATCATTTCCAACATCTATCCAACTCTCTCACACACCTAACCATCCATAGTCCCAAAAACGGACAAGCTATGAGGAAGGGGCATGGTGGGGAGTTGCGGGGACTCCACAGCTCCTAGGCAAGAGACGTGCGGTAGCGGGCTACATCTATCCATCTCGAGTTCAAGTTGTATAATGTACTATGCTCTCTCTCACACTCTATGCAACTGGCCCAGCTCCACATCCATCTCTCTCTCTCGCATCAATTAGTCTTCCCATCCATCCATCCATCCATCCATCCATCCATCCATCTCTCTCTCTCTCTCTCTCTCTCTCTCTCTCTCTCTCTCTCTCTCTCTCTCTCTCTCACATCAATCATTTTCTGCATGTATCCATCTCTCTCACACACCTAACCATCCGTAGTCCCAAAAACGGACAAGCTATGAGGGAGGGGCATGGTGGGGAGTTGCGGGGACAGCTCCTAGGCAAGAGACCTGCGGTAGCGGGACCCCCACCCCGCCACCTCACCTCCCCGCACCTCCGCTACGACCCGTCTCCCCCGCCTCCGCATACCCCTCGCCACCACTTGGTCCAGAATCAGCCTTGCTCTAACTACTGGAGCGTCCTGGCTGCAAAAAAAATCGTAAAAAAGTGTCCGAGGTGGCAAAGTAAAGCTAAAACTGTTCTCTTCAAAACGGCGTTTTTTAAATTCGATTGCAACCATTCTTCACTGAGATATCAAACTTTCACCGAAGCTGAAAATTTCGTGGGGTGACCCCATACTTTTGAGCGGGAGTGTAATTAGAAAACATATATATATATATAAAGAATATATTTTCGGGATGATGACGGAGAGTACAAAGCGTCGAGTAGTATCGGAGTCGGTTTCTGTTAGGTTAACAATTTGTATTACATTTGGAGTTGAGTGAAATATAGGTCAGACTTACTTTAATGTTCGACGCAATTTGAGTCGTGCTGACGCAGCGCGTAGCAGGTCTCCTCCAAGACAATGTAGTCGGCACACTCACGCACACGAATTCCGCAAAACGTAGATTTTGAGATAAAATATGGTAAATTGATAAATATTGGGATTGAATTGAGAATTGAATTGAGTCTTTTATGAGTTCCTAAACGGCTTTCAAGATGTGGTGAAAACGCTGCACCGCAGTGCCTCACTAACCCTCGGGCAGTAATGCTTGTTCACGAAGAATCGAAGACGCGTAATCAGAACTATCTTATATAAGACCGGAATAAGATTCGAACTCTAAGTACGGGACTTAGAGGAGGTCCGCTCAGGTCGACGATGGAGAAAAGACTGATTAATCGATTTGGTTGCTTCTCTTTCGTTAATGATTCCGTTAAGGAATATTTTGATGAGTCGGCAACTGTGATGGTGAAATGTCGGTGCATTGGCCTGAGCAGTCGAGTCACATTCCGATTTCTGCAAGACTGTCCGTTACAATTCGTATTGGTCGGTCCAATTCGCTGAAATTTTGCGTGCTTTGGGGTTTCACAATTTCGGTTCGTTGTACGGGAGTTCATTGGCATTCGGTTCATTGGCCTATCTTATGTTGAGACAGGCTTTTCCTAACACCTACCGGAGCCGTGGTCCTTCGGCCGGTAGGGCTCTTTTATTTGTGTTGGGCGCCAGTTAATTTTAATTAACGCTTTATTTAATAATAAGGAGCACGAGAGTGGGCTCGGTCGGAGGACCACCTCGATTTGAGGTCGCAAGGCCGATATGGAAGCGTACTCGCAAGAGAGTGGAAGCAAGAGGGCTGACTCACGTAACAGAAGACTCCGACGATCGTCATCCGTGTAAAATTGATTTCTTTATTCCATTTCTAAATTTCCCACATTCCAAGATGCTACACAAACACAAAAATTTTATTAAGTTTATTTCACGGGACGACTCTAAGGCTTGAAGGGCCGACCGAAGACTGTCCTTTTTCTTTGCCGGTACCTCTCGAGTCCTCTTCTCCAGCTGTCGAGGGAGGGGGTAGCCGGCCGAGATTCAGTGGTCGGGGCATGATATATTATTCCCTTACATTAAACTTTATATTTATAATTACTAATTCTAGAGGAAAATTGTCACGCAGGACATAAGGGGGAACGGTGGAGCGCGAATGGGTCGAGGAGCCTAAACTCCTGTGTCATTCTCCCCCCTTCAAACCTTGACATCGTGAGCGCTGTCCGTTCGCCAGCCCCTGTTGTTGCACAGCTTGTAGTCTCCACTTTGAATTACCTGCGAATAACAACCACAATCGACCTTGCGACCTCGGAATAAGGGACGCAGCGGGTTAGCTGGTGACAATCATCTTAAATAACTTACGAGCGTAATTATGCTAATTCAACATTTTCACTACTTCCCGGTCTTCGCGATTCGACGGGTGGTGTCGCCAATGCAGTTGAGATATTCGTGTTTTCTTTTAAGCCGCGCAAACTTCGGCGGGGGAATTTCAGGTCGGTTACATAATATTTCCCGAGAGCTTTATTTTCTTTGTTTACCAACTCAACTACCATTGGGCCGACTATTCTTTTTACTATCGCTGGGCCTGAGTAACGGTGCGCCAGTTTTGCAGAGTAGCCCTCGATCTTGTTGCTGAGCTTTTTGTTTGGGTAATATACCTCAGTTCCGGGTTGCACTGAGATCTCTTTAGTTTTACCGGTGTTGGCGTGTATTTTTATTTGGTGTTCGATTTTGTGGCGTAGTTCGTCGAACTCCGATAATTTTGTCGTCCAATCTTTGACCAGCCCGTCCGTTATCATTTGTTGGTCTTCTACGGCCTTTTCAGGTGCGCTTGTTATCGCAGCGCGGGCATGGTTTAGGTAAAATGGCGAGATCTGACTGCCCGAATGTGATACTGTATTGTAGGCTAATTGCAGTTTTGGCAGTACGTCGTCCCATTCACTTTGCTTGTCGCGGATGAACGCTGCGATCATAGGCTTAATGGTGCGATTGAGACGTTCCACAGGGTTCGCCTGTGGGTGGGCTAAAGGTGTCGTCATATGTTTTACCCGTTTCGCTATCAAAAAGGCATTAACCTCTTTATTGATATATTCGGTGCCATTATCGGTTATAATGGACTCTGGGATAGATCCCCAACGATCGAAAACCGTATCCAGCGCCTTCACCACAATTTTTCCCGTCTGCTTGCGAACTGGGAAAAGTTCTACATACTTCGTGAATAAATCCTGGACAACTATAATATATGCGTTTCCTTTCTTGGATCGAGGAAAGGGACCGACGGTATCTACCGATAATTGGGCCCACGGCTTTAGGAGTGGCCTTGTCCTTTGCGGTCCTGCTACGGGTTTCTGGTTATATTTAACTTTCAAACAAATTTCGCATTCTTCCACGTATTTCCTAATGTCTTGCGACATTCCTGGCCAATAGTACTTTTGGCGGATTCGTTCGTACGTTTTGTCTCTTCCCAAATGTCCAACCTGTGGGGGCTCGTGATTTTCACGGAGGATCGACAGAACTTTATCCGGTTTTACTACTTCCTTCCACGGGTGTTCGTCGTCGATTAAAAGTTTCCCGTAATCAGGCCGGCCATCCTTGATCGGAGATCATTTGTAGGTGAGATCGTTCTTCCATTGCTTCGCCGACCGTTTCTTTCCATGTTTCGTGGTCCGCAGTTACGTCGTGCATGCGGGAAAGTGCATCTGGCGCCTCATTGGTCGTACCGCGTCGGTATTCCACGGTCATTGCGTGTTGTAATAAGTAGATTGCCCATCGAGCTAGGCGGCCCACTGGGTCTTTTAACCTGTACAGCCACTGGAGGGCCTGGTGGTCCGTTACGACGGTAAAAGGCATTCCTTCTAAATAGCACCGAAGCTTTTCGACAGACCAAACGACAGCTAAGCATTCCTTTTCTGTCGTGGTATAGTATAATTCTGCGCCTCGTAATGGTCGACTCAGGACTTCCAATAAACGCTCTTCATTATTTTCAGGATTTCGTTGGACGAGAATGGCGCCTAGTCCAGAATCGCTGGCATCTGTGTATAAGATGAACGGTTTTCCAGGTATCGGCGTATATAGCCGTGGTGCACTCGCTAGGGCAGACTTCGTTTCTTCGAAGGCCTTTTGTTCAACTTCTGTCCATTTCCAAGCGACCTTTGGACTCGTTAATTTATTTAGTGGCCCTTGTGTCCGTGCGATGTTCTTCAGGTGACGATGATACCAATTCACAAGGCCATTGAATTGTCGGAGTTGTCGACGGTCGTTTGGCACTGGGAAGTCTAAGATCGGTTGAATTTTCTCAGGATTCGGTCTCATCCCTGACTCATCGATTATGTAGCCTAAAAACTTTACCTCTCTGCACGCGAAGCTGCTCGTCAAAAGTTTGGCTGACGACGATCCAATCATCGAGGTATACATAAACCTGATCGGCCCATTTATTCGGTAAGCCTCTCTGCAAGATCAATTCCTTTATCCTTCTTTTCAATTTGTCCATGAGTCGTTGGAACGTCGAGGGGGCGCAAATGCCGTGTACTTGTACTTGCAACTTCTTTTCTCCATAGGTATTTGGTGAAATGCTTCACTCATGTCCAGTGTCGAAATTATTTTTGCTTCGTGTAATTGGGATAATATTGATCTCATATTGTGTAGCGGGTATGCAGGTTTTGCGGTTTGGCGGTTCACCGGACGGTAATCTATGCAAAGTCGCAGTTTTCCATTTGCTTTTGGGGCGACAACCGGTGAGCACTCCCACTCGCTGTTGCTCCAAGTGATGTACCCTTTGTCCAGTAGGCGATCGACTTCCTCATCGATAAATTTACGAACCGCCTCGCTCCTTGGGTAGGGCTTTTGCCGGTGAGGTGTGTGGTCGGTTAATTCTATGGTATGCTCTATAAGATCTGTCATCCCAGTTGAATCTTCAAACTTGGCGAATTCCTCCCTCAGGAAATTCCGCAATTCATTATTTTCTTTGACCGACAATGCGTCAAGTTTCGACCACGATGTTAAGTGGGATGAAAGTGGGTACGAAAATTTGCTTCCCTCTAGCGTCCACGTTCGTTTAGCCATATCGAGTTGCACCTTGAACGAACACCAGAAATCCATACCGAGGAGCAGATCACTGGATAACGTAGGGAGGATGCTGAACCATTGCGGTCCATATATATCGCCTATGTCTATGATAAAGCATGTGCCCCCTATTGTGTTCACTGTTGATTTATCACCGAGTCTCACTCCATTTTCCGATGTTGCATCCTTCGTTAGCTTTTTTATTTTAAGGTTTTTCACTCTCTCATAAGTGACCTTGTTCAAGTACGACCTTTCGCTTTCACTATCGAGAATACCGTGAATTGTTTCGCCCAGAATACGAACTTTGACAGGGATTCTTATAGCTTTTCTGGGTTCCCTTAGCCCATTTTCGGGTCGATAGATTCTACGTTCATGTGTCCCGCGAACGATTGTCGACGAGGCTCCCGCTGGAAACCAGTTCCGATATTCTTCAGCTTCGGTAAAATCGCCGTGCGTGTCGTTAACCATGGTTGTGAGATTTGATGGTGTAAATATGGCTGAGAATTGAGTAAGTTCCTCATTATTTTGGTCCAAAGTAACTTGCTCCTTTTTTTCGTATTCGTAGTCGAACTCGTCCGATTCTTCTTCGGATTCGATTAGCAGCCGTAATTCGGACGGGGTATCTGTTTTCCCAACGTCCTCGGGTTGAGCGGATGCTGGACGTAACGATTTTTCCTGGTCTACGTTGACTGGTTCATGCGTCGTCAATTTTTTGCCCTCATTAACGCCCTTGCTAACAGAAACAGGAGGTTCCATTACTGTCGGGCCTCGTCGTTTCCCTGAAATTTCGTGCAGTCTTTGTTCACGTGACCTACTTCGCGACAGATATGGCATATGTCCTGCCTTTCGGCAGTACAAGAGCGAGACATATGCCCTTTTCCACCGCAATTATAGCAAAACATTTTATTGAAGTCCTGTGTAATTTTTGGTCGTGTACCGGATGATTAGAGTGCAATATTTACTTCTTTGTTATTTCTGTTGTGTTGTGCCAAATTCTGCTCGAGTCGTTGTTTTGCTAGGGTTTTCGAGAACTCAGACGTTTTGAGCTGCCCCCCTTTCCCTGTACCGTTTCGTTGTATCATCTCGAGGTTTGGGGTTTCGTCCTCGCTGCTATCGTCCAGGTCTTGTTGATTTTCATCGGAGCTCCCTGTATCATCTTGGAACATTCGTAATTCTGTTTTGTTCGACTTGAGCCGCGATTTCTTTTGAACTTCCACCGAACGCTGGTATAGGTAGCTGCGCTCTTTCATGTAGTGTAACAGGTCCTCATAGTTTTTTATCGGCAAATTCAATATTTCAAACGTTAGCCGTGGGCTAAATTTAGTAAGGATTTGTTTTAGTTGTTCCCGAAATCGAGGGGGGCGGCTCATTCTTTCATAAATGAGTCGTGCTCTGCACGTGAATTCGGCAAACGTTTCCCCTTTGTTTAATTCCAAATCGCGGGCTTCGACAAGGAGGACGCAGTCATCCTTGCGGACGCCCCACTGGAAGCGGAAAGCCTTAGTGAATTGTTTTCACATTCGCCAATTTTGCCGATTCAGTAGGTACCAAGCTCGGTACGGACCCTCGAAAATGTTCGATAGGTAGGGTAGGAACGAGTCTTTGCATATTCCACTTGCGTGCAGTTGATCTTTGAGTAGGAGCAAAAATTGTTCAGGGTCTTTTTCCGTTGTTGGGAATGATATTTTCCAGCTGTTAACAACTCGACCGATCTTGATTGTTGAGTCGGTTTCTCGTTGGGATGTATGAGTTAATGACTCGCGATCCCGGTTTCTATTCCAGCGGGAAAGGGTATTTTCTCGTTCTGTGTAGAAATTTCGATGTTCGTCGGATTCGGGATTTTCACCTACAACGCTAGAATCACTACTTGAACGGTACAATGTTCCCGTTCTTGTTGTTCTTGAGTATCTGTTGCTTCGTACGCTAGCTGGTGTTACGTTTGTTTGTGGGAACAGTTGACGGTAAACGTCGTCAGAAACGTAATTATTTTCGATTATCTGGGTGCCGTCGGGGGCATAGCGAGTAATTGTCACTTTTATTGGGCGGTCTAGGGTAGGACTCGACTGTATTCCGCCTCTTTGTACTAACTAAGAACCCCCTCCCCTCGGGTTGAGTAAAGTCTTGCTCCCGATTATTTCTATCGTTTGGAATTGGGTCATCCGATAAAATAACATGTCTATTCCCGATACCACGTGTCAAAATGTTTTCGTGGGCATTTCCGTGAGTCGTGGGGACGTATGCGGATTCACGGTTGTTTTGACCGTCGTTACGTAAACGGGAGTTTGAACGGTGGTGCATTCTAGCGTATTTTACGTCGGGATTGGTATTTCTTTCCAGCGGTACGAAAGCGCTCGAGTAATTTAAGAATCTGTTGTGTGGGAATATCGGGGCCGTATGGTCTTTTCGGTTCACTGTTGTTGGGTAATTCTCTGTCGGTGTTGTGTCGTTGACTCCTCCGCTGTTTCATCTATTGTTTGAGTCAAGTGCAGTTTCTATTTCAAGGTCAGCGCTCGGGCTCAATCGTTGCAAGAGATTTTCGATTTTCGTATCTTTTATTTCGACCTGCTTTAACCTATTTTCTAATAGCCCTAACTTTTGAGTGACCAGTAATAGTGTGTTTTCCAGTGACGTTGCTCCGAAACCTGCGCCTGAGACTGGGGTGTTTCCCCGCGAACCCCTTCCCCTGCCCATCATCAGTGTAGGCGCTCTGGTAGGTATCGCAGTATTTCTTTCTACCGGGTCTTCCCCTTCCGAGAATATCAGGTGTGTGTCATTGTTTTGATTTTCCACGTTATGTTCGTCCGATGACACGGTCGGGTTGTCGCGATTCGTTTTCGCGGACGATCGGGTTTTCATTTGTTTCGGTGTTTTAAACATTGAAGTGAATAATTAATGGAGTCGGACTTCGATTTTTTTTTTTTTTTTTTTTTTTTTTTTTTTAAGGTGATTCAAGATGGTAATTTGTATATAATCCTATCTTGCCTTATCTATTAGCGGCATAGAGTGAGAACGTTGTCGGTAATTCTAACGCCAATTGGGATGAGACAGAAGATATTTCAAGCTCTATTATTCACGCGTGACGGATAAATATGATAATTTTATTCCCGAATGAGAGTACATGAGCTCACGGCAGAAAAACTTTATTACCTTGCCTCTTGACAGGCGATGGCCTTACGTGAAATAACGATTCGCAATAATTGGGCATTCGATTTCACAAATAATAACTAAACACTATCGAAATAATTTACAAATTTTATAGTAATATTTGACGATAGATTATCGATGATATAATAATATAGAATGTTAACTAATAAATAATTCACGATACGGTATTGCAATCTCTCATGCAAAGACGCGATACAGAGACAACAGTTAGTTTTTTTTTTCGAGGAGTTGGATCATCCCGCGAAGATGCGATACAAATGACTCCAAACTCGCTGATTAAGTGACTTCAACGGAACGAAAAATTTTTTTTTTTTTTTCCGATTTGCCCCACGTTGGGCGCCAAATGAGACAGGCTTTTCCTAACACCTACCGGAGCCGTGGTCCTTCGGCCGGTAGGGCTCTTTTATTTGTGTTGGGCGCCAGTTAATTTTAATTAACGCTTTATTTAATAATAAGGAGCACGAGAGTGGGCTCGGTCGGAGGACCACCTCGATTTGAAGTCGCAAGGCCGATATGAAAGCGTACTCGCAAGAGAGTGGAAACAAGAGGGCTGACTCACGTAACAGAAGACTCCGACGATCGTCATCCGTGCAGAATTGATTTCTTTATTCCATTTCTAAATTTCTCACATTCCAAGATGCTACACAAACACAAAAATTTTATTAAGTTTATTTCACGGGACGGCTCTAAGGCTTGAAGGGCCGACCGAAGACTGTCCTTTTTCTTTGCAGGTACCTCTCGAGTCCTCTTCTCCAGCTGTCGAGGGAGGGGGTAGCCGGCCGAGATTCAGTGGTCGGGGCATGATATATTATTCCCTTACATTAAACTTTATATTTATAATTACTAATTCTAGAGGAAAATTGTCACGCAGGACATAAGGGGGAACGGTGGAGCGCGAATGGGTCGAGGAGCCTAAACTCCTGTGTCAATGTTTCTAATTTATAATAATATTGAATAAATGGCTCGGCCATAACACCCTCCCAGAAAAACAATAAAAAATGTCTCACCTGAAAAACCTCGACCTCTCCCGGCTGAAAAAATTTGACACTTTCAATCAGAAAAAAAAAGTGATATCCTAGCCAAAAATCCCCCCACGGGGAAAAAAGCCTGGACAAGTCCATTCGTTGGTGACCTCCGTTTCCATTGCATTTCCCAGAAAAATCTACAGAAAAGTTAGAACCCCTCCCTCTGCCAAAAAAATTGATACCCTTTCAGAAAAACAACAAAAAATGTCTCGCCTGAAAAACCTTGACCACTCCCGACTGAAAAAATTGGAAACCCTTCAAAGAAAATACAACCCTCTGCCTAAAACTGTTGATGCCCCCCGAGAAAAACGATAAAAAATGTCTCGCCTGAAAAACGTCGACCACTCCCGACTGAAAATTTGATGCCCTCCCAGGAAAACGATATGAAAAATGTCTCGCCTAAAAAACCTTGACCACTCCAAACTGAAAAAATTGAAGACCCTTCAAAGAATACAATGAAGAACAACCCCACAAAAATCTTCCTGAAAATACAAAACACTTTACATAAACACAAAAAATAGTGATAAAATAATTATGTAATGTGACGTAACTTTTGGCCCCGTCACTCGTACGAAGCGTGTGGACCAGTGGACCGAGTTTACGGTCCATTATTCGGTTACTACTCGTCCCTCCAAGGCTCGGCGATGGCAGAGACTCACCGCGGTATCGTAGTTTCAAGCTTTAATTTTAAGTCATCATATAATATTTTTGAGCGCCGCGGTTCCCTTTTATTGATCTTTAGTTTGTAAGAACCGCGCCCGATCATCGAGTCACAAAGACTCATTAATCGCCCTTTTATTTGTCGTCGCGAATTATTCGGAGTTCAGTTTCGTTGGCGAGTTGAGACTATCGTATTTTGAGATTGAGTAGTTGAGAGTAATTAATCGAGATCATCTTAATTCGAGCCATATTTTGGAATTGCCGAGAAACACGCGAGCTACATTTTTTTCCCTTTCCAGCTTTATTAACTTGCAGCGTTTCTCGCCCGCTGCCCCCACCGATTGTTTCTCGCGAGGGAAACAACTTTTGCTTTATGCCTTGCTTTGCCGCTCCGTCTCTCAAAGGATTGTCGTCTCTGTCGAACATTTTGAGTCGAGACCATCGTGACTCGTCGTGGACGGTCGGAGGTACACGCTGGTTCTGTGGCCATTCGTTAATGCCCCCCGTGACCTTCTCGCTGTTGCAACCGAGTAGTTGCTACGTCCACGGCTGTAACCTCGTGTGCCACGGTCCGCTAGTCCCGGCATCTCATCGTAGCGGGATTCCGGATATACCAGGGGCGGAGGTGCTGTTTTCGCCATGAGGCGCGTAGGCCCACCACGACTCGCACTGATCCGCGAGAACGAGAGGGAGGTCTCCCCTTCACCCCGTCATGGACGCCGCCCGAATCCCCAGAGAAAGCGTACCCGAGGCACGGCCGGCCTAGATGTAGGGGGCAATGATCTGGCGAGAGACGATCGGTGGTGGAGTAGAGGATTGTTAATTAATTACTTCGCGTACCGTCGATCTGATCAATCGGCGGTGCGCGGAATTCAAATTGGCCGCCAAACACCATGTGGCGCGGCGACGCCTAGTTCGCGCCCCAGGCGCGCTAGCGCTGCCTCGCGTGGGCCTCAAGGTGGTGGGGGATAGCGCGAGAGCGGAAGCAATAGAATTTGCAAGTTACGCAAATTGGTTTCCAGCCAGCGTCCGCCTTGTGAGGACACTTATTCCGTTTTGCCTTGCTGCCTTTCCCTACCGTTTCTTCTGCCTTTGAGTCATCTTGGCGTCCTGCGGACCTGCGAAGTTTCTCGGTAAGCCCGATCCATATTTTCTCTTCAACCGGGTACGGTTGCTTGCTCGGCGTTAATTAATTTGATTGCGCGATCCCCGGAATGGCGAATCTTGTCTGCCCTCCTGGAAGATCTTTTAGCAGAGTTTATTTGTCGATGCAGGGAGTTAGCGGGTTGACAATTTGCGGGCATTTTGGCCATCTGTCCCCGGCTTCTCGCCTGCATCTTTTCGTTGTGTTATTAAAGTTTTTAACCGAGCAGGCAGCCCGAGCCGCACACAAAAGGCGTCTCAAATATTTCGTTGTATTTTCCGATTCGGTTTGAAATATTGCGAACCCCTTTCGTGGTCGTTTATTAATTATTTCGAGAAAAAACTGAGCTCGGTAATTTCGATGTAACGATTCTTCGAGCGACGAAATATTATATTGCGTCGTGTTTTCGTCGCCGCTCGAAGAATTCCCTTTATCGCGCGTGGCCTCGAACAAGCCGGCCCACGCGAGTTTGTTTGCGCTCTATCTCTTTCGCTCCCGTACGCATGCCGCTCGGGCTACGGCGAAGCACGTGTTGACGTGCTCGGTCTCGGTTCCCTGCTATAATATCGCGTATTTCGCTTATTAATTTTCGCATTTATAAAATTGTAATTTCGTATCCCTTCTGCCTATTATCGAGTAATTTCATTTATGCCTGGCGTATTTACTTGCTATTGTATCTTTCGTTATTTTGGCTAATTTCGCGTATTTCCTGTATTCGTTTGGCGTATTTAACCTGCGTTATTATTTTGCTTATTTCAATGCGTTATTTTGTGAGTTGCGTGCTGCCTTTCGTGCGACGCAATTCTCTCCCAGCGTACCTTTGTATTATTTCGCCGCTTCACGATCGAACTATCTTGGTTTTGCCGTACGGGCGTTTTGTCGCGACAACTTTCCTCCTGCTTTTTGGCGAGCTACCTTAATTTTGTTGCGACGTTCGCGCTCTACGTTTTGTATTCTCTTCTGCCTTCTTAGTTTCAATGAAATGTTATATTCTTTATTCTTTTTTTCTTTTTTATTGATTTAATTATTCGGGGATAACTTATAAATACAAACTTATAATTAATAACAAAATACGTAATACAAATTCACGCGTTACTTGACTCAATATAACTTCTACTTCCACGGTCTCGCTCGCTCGGACGACCGATCACCTTCTTTCTTTCGCTTCAGCTCAACTGCCTCTCTCTCTTCTCGAACCGAATTCCCTGGCGTCTCGAGCCGGTCACGTGATCGCACGCCTTCCACTCCCTCTAGCCTACAGCCCGACTAATATGGCTTTATCATTCGGCCACGCTATTTAGGCTCATCCTCGAGCATTATTCGTTACAACAATATTCTTAACGCTTACACATTTACACTTACATACGCTTCCCCTTTGTTATTATTTTTTTTTCTTTGGTTTTACAATCGCCTCACTCGTAATCTTGCAAGTGTCGGGGACGCTGTGTAATCCGCGTTGATTTACGTACAGCCCCCTCCTGACCCTGCTTTACACGCTCATTACACTTATTCTCACTAGGTTCTCTTAATACATCTTTTTCACTCTCTACCCTAGGATTCGAAATCTTCTGATCGCTCCTTTTTTTTGCGATGCATTCGTACTATTCTCTGAGCTCTCGGAATCATCGTCCGACTCTGTTTCCTCCTCACACTCAGGCTCCTCCGGTTGCCAAAGTTTCATCTGGTTTGCGTGTGCGGTAGACGCATAACGTCTTCCTTTTTTGTCGTCGTTTAGATTACAAATTCGATACGTGTCGCCCATAAGCTTTTCAACCACAATTAGCGGTCCTCGATACTTGACGTGCAGATTTGTGGACTCACCTGTAGCGCTGGGGACGGTCTTCACGTATACGATGTTTCCTACATCGAAATCTACATTTCTCAACCGATTGGCATCATGACGCTGTTTATATTTCAGCTGCGCATCTACTAATTTTTGTCGCGCGTCTTCTCGCAACTTTTCAGGTCTCTGGTACGTGCTTTCATCCTCAATCGTTACTTTTCGTAATTCGCCCTCGTCTCATCGTGGTAAATATCCGTACACTAACTCGAAAGGACTCTTACCAGTGCTTCATCTCGTTGATATCATTCTGCACTCGTCGCAATTCTCGATCCCATGTTTTCCCATCGTTGTTACTCAAGTTGCTTTGAATCGCAGGAAGAAGAGTGGCATTCCACCGCTCTACTTGCCCATTCGCTTGAGGGTGTCGAGGTGAATTGACGGTGTGCTTGATTCCGTGACGTCTGCAGAACTCCTCGAATTGTTTAGACGTAAAACACGTTCCTCGATCAGAAACAATACGTTCCGGGGCGCCATACTCTCGTACAAACTCTTCGAGTATGCGCAGAACGTTCACTGCCTTAGTGTCCTTGACCGCACGCACGATCGCGAATTTCGTTAAATTGTCAACGATTACGAATACGTATTTATTCCCACGCGCGCTGGTTACGAATGGACCCATATGATCCATGTGTACGATTTCGAAAGGACGATGCCCCGGTGGAATCGGGTGCAATTCTCCCGCCTGCTTTCCAGGTTGACTTTTGCACGCAACACACTGAATACAAGCTCTTACATGACGTCTGACATATGCCTTCATCCGAGGGAAGTGATAATGCACTCGAATTTGTGAAACAGTACGCTCCACCCCAGGATGACTTTTGAGATCGTGAAAACGTATAACTAACGCCTTTCTCATCGCACGCGGCACAACCTACAACAATTTATCCTTTCTAGGATTCTTTTTTTGTCTCTTAAATCATCATCGCTATATTGATACATTCGGATCGCATCTTCTTCATTCACAACGGTCATTATCGATGATTTCTTTTCGCTATCAGACGGTTCAACGGGCGCTCGGCTCAGCGCATCTACATGGGCTAACTTTACTCCTGTCCGATGTACTATTTGGTAATCATATTCGCTTAGCGTGTCGTTCCATCTAATAATTTGCGGGTTTAGCATCTTTTGCGTATTCAAATAACTTAACGCTTGGCAATCTGATACTACGGTGAACGAGATATTTGCTAGCATAGTTCGCAAACGCACAACAGCTCAAACGATCGCTAATTCTAATTTGCTGCTGTGATATCTTCGATCGGGTTCACTTGTTCGACGACTCAACGCATAAACTAATCGAAGCTTATTTGCCGCATCTCTTTGCATTAACATCGCTGTCAAACCGACAGTGCTCGCATCGGTATGCAATTCAGTTATGGCTTTCGGATCAAATGTCTGCTGGACGGGTTGCTCGGTCAATTTCGTCCTCAAACTCTCGAACGCTCGATTTTGTTCGTCACCCCATACAAATTCGCCATCTTTTTTCAATAAATCGGTAAGTGGCTCGGTAATATGAGCATAATGCGGTACAAACTTCCGAAAATACCCGGTGAGACCTAAATACCTACGCACTTCGTGCACGTTTGTTGGGGTTGGAAACTCCCGAATTGCCGCGACCTTGTGAACACCTGGTTCGATTCCATTTCCCGAAAGTTCATACCCTAAATATGAGACCTTTGTGCACAAAAATTTACATTTTGCTAACTTTATGGTAAGTCCTCCGTTACGAAGTGATTCCAAGACCATTCGCAATTTAGCCTGCAACTCTGCCCAATCTGACCCCGGTATCAAAATGTCATCTAAATAGAATAACACGACCTTGTCTCAAATGACAAAATAATCCAAGAATCTGTAGAAAGGGTTTCGGGTAAAATGTACTCGTTTTTCAACTCTGTAGGCACCTTCAGCGCCACATTGTTGGGAATCGGAGTGATATTTAAAATAATTAAATTCATCATTGACACGATAGTGCGCGGTTACGCATTACATTCAGTCTTTGGATGGAGCCTTTGGCTTATTGGGTCTGTTTGGGACTCTTTAACGACGCTTCTCATACATCTGTACAAAGAACCAAAGAATACGACCCAAACAACAACAACAAACGACAAAGATATACCCCTGCAGACTATTAACCAAGAACCTATGCCTGCCGCAACGGACAAACAAGTACAAACCCTTTACCCTCCTTGTCCACTACCTCGCGCAGACGCACAGGCTACTCAGATCTGGCAGCCAAAACCGAGCCAAATCGGTAAAGAAAACGTTTGAGACTCCCGTAACGATGCTAACCGCCGGGAGATAGGTTACTGATCCAGGAAACACGGATCTATACCGTTTCCTAGGTATCCTACTTACCAGCAGTCGGTAACATAAACGCGTTAAAAAAAAAGGAAGAAGAAGAAAGAAAAGAATTTCTTTTCTTTCTCCTCCTTCCTAATTTCTTTTTATTATTATTTAAAAAAAAAAAAAAAAAGAGAGACAGTTTTTTTTTTGGATTTTTTTTTCTTTATTCCTTCCTAATCCATTAAATTAGGAAGGCTTACTTTTCACAAATATTATCATATTTTTAGTAATTTGGGTCGAACGCAGACATTGCGCCTTCTGGGGTCGCCCAAGCCGGATGATCCCAGTCATCCTCGGGATGCTCTCGGCCGACCTTACCCTCGAACATCCATCGAATGTCGAATACATCAAACCCATCGAAATCCCAGATTGTCCTGTGGGAGGCCCGTTCGTCGTCTCGATCCTCTCTAATCCTCTTTGCCTCGAGGTAGAGTTCCCGCTGAAACAAAAATATGTATAATATTTTTCTTTTTTTTACCCAACACTCTCTCTCTCTCTTCCTCAAATTATATAAATAAAAAATAATAATGAAAATAGGATTTGCGGTACGCGATCCTATATATTTCAAACGCCGCTTGAACTAGCGTGCGTTTTCTGTTGTTTTGCGAATACATTTTTTTTTTTTTTGTTATAAATTTCACGAAGAGGTTCTTCAACTTGTAACTGTCCGACGGACTGCGAAAAGTGAAGTGACGGTCTCAAAGACAATTCATAATGGACCGAACTCGCTTTTCTCATTTTTCCTTCCCATTCATTTTTACCAAAATCCTATTGGTCATTTCATTTCACATACTAGGACGAATGTACCAATCAAATAGTACACTACCCGTGGGAAATACTAATTAACAAAAAAAAGAGGAAAAAAAGTGAAACGCTCAGTTTTTTTTGCATAGACGACCATCGAACTCTGGAACAAATGCGTAGGAAGAAGCGTAGCTTTCTAAACACGTGTATGACAATCCTTAATAGAATATACTATCCCATGTATGTCGCAAAATAGTATATAAGCCAAATATTGTAACAAAATATATTTAAAAAAAAAGTATAGAAAAACATGTAATCATCGAATTAAACAAATATATACATGCATGACAAATATGTAATCATTGAATTAAACAAGTACTTATATCTGAATTATAGTATATACATATACATATACATTTAAAAAAAAAATATATATATATATATATTGTGAGGAATTTTTCAAGTACCCTGAAAATGCCACAAAAGTCGCTCTCTTTCTTCCGTCGATTTTTACACAAAATCGAAGATGGAAAATAATATTGTTGGGCGCCAGTCGCAAAGCGACTCGACGGAAAAGAGAGAGAGACAAAAGTTGACCAGCTTGCAAACAGCGGAATGGGTGGGGTGACCACGAGAATAATTCAAAATGCAAGAATTACGTTTGAAAATAATAATAACAAATTTAATGATAAAGTCGAAAGTTATAAGGAAAATTACAAAAGCGATACGCACGCTCGGGATAAGTTTCAGTCGCAGACAAATTTACATTATTTCACGCCAGAAAAGAATTCACCGAAATGATTACAAAGAAAGAATTTAACAAACTTTATTTTAACAAAAGAATTTAACCCGGGATAACGAAACATTACGACCACGCGTCTCTCATGAACCGCGGGGGAAGAATCGCGAACTCACTCACACAAAATCTCGCACGCTCACACACAAAATTGGTCGGGATCCTATATTCTCTACAATCTAAACCGTGCTCGAATTTATTCTCTCCGTGGATCTACTCACGGTCGAGAAAATAAATTTTAAGATGACAACGAAATTATCGATGCTTTATTCGAAATACCGAGTCCCCGATATTCGGTTACTCGGTCGAGCTATCGAACGTTGTTCGCGTCAGATCATCCCGACCCAGTCACTCTCACACGCACACAATTACACAATTTCGCGACCCTTCAGCCCGGGAAACAACTTACGCCAACCGGAAACAATTATTTATCAAACAAAACCCAAAATTGGAGATCTCGAGTACGGCCACGATTACTCTTCGACATAAATTTAACTTTAACTAACGCAAAACGCTACACGGGCGATCGCGGGAACAAAAATCGAAAGAGCCGACAAAGGGACACGTGACAGAGTCGCCACCGCGACCAAATTTCTCTCAACACACGAGAAGGACGATAATTATTTTCATTAAATAAAAACACGAAAAATATGACCCGGGAAAGATGTTCGAGGGCCCACCAACCAAACCAGAAAGTGAAAAGGAAGGAACTCACGGTGTTTCTTCCCATTTTCGCGACACGTCTTCTCTGCTCGATACTTCACGAGAATCTCCCCGAGAACAAGAGCGTTACGCGTAACGAGGAATTAGCCTCCCGCCCCTCTCCTAATTTTTCGAATATCCCCGAAAATCGACAGGTCCGGCGCAATTATTAACTTGGTCCGAGCGTTAGACAGGGCCCCAAGAAGAGTTGAAAATCGGGATTTGCAGACGCATTGTCGATGCAATTTTACCCCTAGCTCGCCCATTACATTTTCGCGCGGTAACACGGACCGTGGAGTTCACACTTAAATTCCGGGACCTCGCGAGATAAATTCGATGATCGTCGTTCGATGATTGACGACGGGAGAATCCGGCGGGTACGACGGCCCTGACGTAACGATAGGAAAACGAACGTTCTCGATGCCAACGAATATTTTCCAAATTCCGAATATTCTCGAGCCTTCCATGAGATTTCCGTTACCTCGTCCTTGAGTGAGGCCGGGATCGTGTTGACAATGGAAATAGCCTCTATCTCTCTTTCCCGGGATCGCTCACATGAAAATAATGTATCCCGAAGCGTAAATTAACAAAATGTTAGCAGAATTATCGCCCTAAGCAAGCCCTGTGAGATAATCGTGTGGCCGAAGTACCGAGCAGGAGCCATAGGAAGTCGTTCTTTTTTGACTTTTGTGTTTTAGTGACGGTCAAAATAAAAAACCGTCACAATATATAAGAAAAAAAATCAAAATAAAATTAAGATGAAAATGAAATAAAATCCTTCTCTTTTATACAGTGCGAAATTTATAAATATTATATTACGCATATAAAAATAATCAACATTGTACTTACCTCATTGTAAATCGACAAACGATGATGATTCAAATATATCTCTTGCCCTCAATTCACGATTAAGCTAATTCTTAATCTAATTGAGCGGGACGCTCAATCTAAGGGAGGGAGGTGTTACGTCCTAGCTCTCACGCTAGACCCCCCATAATTTTTTTTCATTAAACATGTACCATCGGTAGGTACGCTAACTAGCAAACATCATCATTTGTCGATATTAACTACATACGTACCAATTAGATTAGAATTTAGCATACATTCTAATCCGAATCTTACATATTCCTCTATATATTACATAAGACAAAGTGCAACAGAAACCCTTACAGAGCACCCGTTGTCCTTAAAAGTAACACGTGCGCTCTAGCGTACCCGACTTTCCGTCACCAAACACCCTTCAGCTGTTCCCTACAGAAAATCTCGAAAACACATTAAATCTAAGATGAATGTTTTCCTCTAACATCATTCCTAATATTATTTCTCCGAAAAACCATTAATAAGAAAACGTTTTTCCTTTACATCGTCTCTAATATTATTTTCTCTGAAAAACTGTTGAAATTCGATATCTCAAATCAAGCACACCCGAAAATATTCCCACACGCCTAAAGTCGTAAAACTTGCTCTCCTACAAGTCAAGATGTGCACGTGCAACCACTTGCACCTAGAGCAATCTCGCCCCTTTTTCTAGGAAGTCTAGGCGACAGCCTAATTTTAATGACTTTTCTTCCAACCACATTTCCAGAAAAGTCCTCACTTCCAATACAAGCCAATCACAGATTAACGACACCAAAATTAACGACTTCTTAACCTATCCTCGTATTTAAATACAACAAAATCAATCCCTTCCACAACATCTTATCCCCAGAAAATCTAACAACTCTGAGCTCGAGACAGAGCAAAAGAAAATTACTTCAGTTAGTTAGCATCGAGAGTCAGAGTCATCAACTTCGTTTACTAAATCTCAAATCTGCGGCAACAATTAATTGTGCGCAAAACTCAGAACAAAACTGACTCTCATAAAAATCTAAATCGTAAATAACTACCAATGTTAATAATAGCTAACTCAAGAATACCATTCAACATTAACAAGTGTAACAAAATTCAGTGTTAAACCAATTGTCAACTCCATCAACAAGAATAAATAGACATTTATTATTTTCTTTTAATAATAAAAGAAGTGTCCGTCCTTCATCAAAAAGGGGTCCACGAGGCTCCTGTGGTCAAGAACCCTCTCAAACCTCGATCTACCACAAAGGTAATTCTAAATCGTTAAAATATAGTAATCGGTAAATCGGAAATCACGGAGATCATATCAAAGAATCTCAAACCGTCGATCAAACAAATTCAAATATCGCGGTCAAAACTCAAAGCTCCGTGAGCCGAACGATCCCATCTCTTGGGACGTAACAACCTCACAAATTCTAATTTTCAGCTGGCATATTACCGACATGCTCCGATGACGAGAGAAAATGCTCTATGAATGAAAATGCTCTATATCTTTTGACCTATTCCTACATCTAAAATTTTATTCATTTACAGCATGACTTACATAATAACTCTCAGCGATATAAAATCTTGTCGCTGATTTGAGCTACATGAAAATCTTGTCGCAGTGGCACATGAAAATCTTGTCGCTGCAACTTATCTGAAAGCCCTGAATAACTCTTAGCGACATAAAAATCTTGTCGCTGAGCCACATGAGGATTCATCGCTAAGCAATAATATCTCTCAGGGAAATAAACTCTTGTCCCTGAGCGACATAAAAAGAGAAGCTGAGCCACATGAAGATTCATCGCTAAGCAATAATATCTCTCAGGGAAATAAACTCTTGTCGCTGAGCGACATAAAAATCTTGTCGCTGAGCCACATGAAAATCTTATCGCTCAGGCAAATGAAAATCTTGTTGCTGCGAGGGCTTAGTGACATGAAAATCTTTTGGCTGCGAGGGCTTAGTGACATCAAAATTTTGTCGCTGCGAGGGCTCAGTGACATGAAAATCTTGTCGCTGAGGCAAATGAAAATCTTGTCGCTCCGAGGGCTTAGTCACATAAAAATCATGTCGCTGAGTCACAAGAAAATGTTGTACATTCATCCCTTTTTGATTTGATAGTGATAGTGATAGTGATGGTGATTTTTCCTGCTAGAGGTCAAATTAAAAAAAAATTGTCCAAAAAAAAAAAATTTAAGAGAAATTATTAAAAAATTCCAGGCGATTTAGTATGAAAATACGCAACTTCTTGTATCTTAAAAATTTTCTATTTAAAATCTCATTCATTCCCTTTTTCAAAAGAGGACGTTGGAGCCTTTGCATTGCATTCTCTTTTTCAAAAGAGGACGTTGGAGCTTTCGCATTGCATTCCAAGTTTTACATAGTAAAAAAAAAAATCCCTTATATTGTTTGCCGGATTCGCGATGGTCCAAAAAAAGCATAAAAACGGTCGGGAACCAAAGTTCGTACCAGGCCTAAAAAGAAATCAA
The DNA here is from genome assembly GCA_963921915.1 of Hyposoter dolosus. Classification (NCBI taxonomy): domain Eukaryota; kingdom Metazoa; phylum Arthropoda; class Insecta; order Hymenoptera; family Ichneumonidae; genus Hyposoter; species Hyposoter dolosus. The sequence goes on along the minus strand of OY998132.1, from coordinate 1,594,818 downwards.
TGGAAAAATATTTAAATAAGGCAAACTCAAGCCTGATATATCCTGTTTGAAACGCCACTTTGGAAATTCGAATATCTTTCTTTGTGGCAGATTTGTCTGGTGTATCTAAACGTTTGAGCGGTAGTATGTGAGTAGATCGACGAAACTAAACCAATTCAAACCATGGGGAGAGATTCACGAAGTATCATGTGATCATGACAAAATTTAGGTTTCGGAGGAGTCAGAAAAAAGGAAGTGATATCCTAGCCAAAAATCCCCTCCACGGGGAAAAAAGCTTGGACAAGTCCATTTGTTTGTGCCCCCGTTTCCATTTGTTTTTACAGGAAAATCTAACTCCCCTAAAAAAAAATTAAAACCTCCAATAAAATGAAAAATAGGAAAAAAACCCTAGAAAAAAATGGCTCCTAACAAAATGTAAAAAGACTCAAGAATTACACGAAAATGTAAATCGCTAAAAAAAACCCTCCTGAACAACTCCCCTCAAAAAAATAAAGTCCCAAAAAAAAATGGAGAAAAGCCCCAAAAAAAATCCAAGGCAATTGAAAAAAATACAATAAAAGTGAAAATGGTTAAAAAAAAGTTCATAATTTTCGCTCAGCAATGAAAATTCTTGATATCCATGAAAGGACAAGTATTCCATTGATGGCTGAAAATAAATTAACGAGAAAAAGGGCAAACTTCCGAGAAGACACGTCACAAAATAAAGAAACCCTTAAATACAAAACGCTAAAAAAAAACCCTCCTAAACAACTCCCCTCAAAAAAATAAAGCCAAAAAAAATGGCGAAAAGCCCCAAAAAAAATTCAAGGCAATTGAAAAAAATACAATAAATGTGAAAATGGTTAAAAAAAAGTTGATAATTTTCGCTCAGCAATGAAAATTCTTGATATCCATGAAAGGACAAGTATTCCATTGATGGTTGAAAATCAATAAAATCAATTAACGACAAAAAGGGAAAACTTCCGACAAGACACGTCACAAAATAAAGAATCCCTCAAATACAAAATGGCGAATCCACTGAAAAACTTCATACAAAAAATAAAAAACTCAAGTTGGCCATCGCATGTTGAGCAGTTGACCGGATGCGCACAGAGTACTTGTCCAGCCCGAAAATTTTTGTATTTGCTTCCCCTATTTATAGGTAGATAGAACAACTCGGTTGTATTCATGAGAAAAATGATGAGCGTTATACAAACGTCACTGAACTGTATACATTCAAATGAATTATTACAAATTCAAAGTTAATTAATTATTTACGCAGTATTAAATACGCTATAAATTGACTATTTACCCAGTAAATTAACTATTACGCAGTAAATTAATTATTTGCGCAGTATTTTGCACGAGTATGGATACGTAGAAAAATAACAACTAATGACTAATTAAGGTGCAGCTAGATATTAGATTTAATGACCCGTAATGCATCGGAAAAAATTGCACTTCTAGCTATTTTTTGTATTATTCGGTTTAGGAGAGAACCTTGATAAACTCGAGATTTTCACCGACCTTTCACGTATATTTCTAAAAAGCTTTCTGAGACCAAACAATTAATTACATTATGTCAAGTTCAACTTCTGTGAGCACTTCCAAAAAAAATTTTCGGGTCGGACAAGTACTCTGTGCGCATCCGGTCATCTGCTCAACATGCGATGGCAAACTTGAGTTTTTTATTTTTTGTATGAAGTTTTTCAGTGGATTCGCCATTTTGTATTTAAGGGTTTCTTTATTTTGTGACGTGTCTTGTCGGTAGTTTTCTCTTTTTCTCGTTAATTGATTTTATTGATTTTCAGCCATCAATGGAATACTTGTCCTTTCATGGATATCAAGAATTTTCATTGCTGAGCGAAAATTATCAACTTTTTTTAACTATTTTCACATTTATTGTATTTTTTTCAATTGCCTTGAATTTTTTTTGGGGCTTTTCTCCATTTTTTTTGGGGCTTTATTTTTTTGAGGGGAGTTGTTCAGGAGGGTTTTTTTTAGCGATTTACATTTTCGTGTAATTCTTGAGTCTTTTTACATTTTGTTAGGAGCCATTTTTTTCTAGGGTTTTTTTCCTATTTTTCATTTTATTGGAGGTTTTAATTTTTCTTTAGGGGGGTTAGATTTTCCTGTAAAAACAAATGGAAACGGGGGCACAAACAAATGGACTTGTCCAAGCTTTTTTCCCAGTGGAGGGGATTTTTGGCTAGTATAAACTCCTTATCCTAAACAAGAACCCTACAAACGCAGCTGCAAGATATCAACTTAATAAATAGAGACTTCCAGAGACAAACTAGAGACTTCTTGACATTTCCCATAACACAAGTTGGCCCTATCAAGGAAAATGCGAGCATCCCTCGTTTCCAAGAAAATTACTTTACATTCTCCAATCACAATTTTACTGAAAACTCCCCTACATCTCAACCTCCTACCAAAATTCAGAATGAAATCTTTATCTTCTTTTAACCAATTAGAAAAGTAACTTCCAGCTCTTCCACTATTTTTTGTCTCTTATAACAAAATTTACTCCAGCATCAAAAATGTTCTCAAAAAATGTTAGATAGAAACCAGCATCGAAATCGAGAACATCTCTTCTTCTCTCGAAAAGAGTATCTCAAAACTTGTAATAATTTGCGACTCTAAAATCGACAAAGTCCAAATTAAAATCTCAAAACAAATTTATTAAACTTAAATCTCAAATCTGAGATCCGATCGTCAAACACCGATTAATCGAAATCTCTAACTCCGATCGAATCCGAAAAACTAAAAACAATACGAATTTGTAAAAACCAAACAATTCAGAATAAGAAACCAAAGTGTAAAAAGTCAAACGTGTAATGAAAAGGTGAAAAATAAACCAACAAGTATTTTTGTGGTACGCGAGTCTTCAAAAGTTCTTCCGAGTGTTTAACCTTCACGCTGGGTAAGATTATCACCAAAAACTCCAATCACGCAAATGTTTTAATCTAAATATAGTAATTTGTGTCTAGAAATAGCGTAATAGTCAAAATCTGTCTGGCGATAGTAATCAAATTTAAACTGTCGCGCTCTAAATCGACGACTGCTCATTTCAAACAAAAATCTCCCACTCGGGACGTAGCAGCATTGCGAAGAGTATTTTCGAATTTCTCACATTTCCGACGCTGCACGCACAAAAACGGCAGCGAGCGGACTCCAGGGAGACGCCGCGAAGTAGTGGAGCTGTTATAGTTCGTTGGATTTCTCGTGGGAAAAATTGCGCGAACTCTTCTTAAACCATTATGACAGTCCCACGGTTTTGTCACGCCTCAACGCACAACTTTTCTCTAAGAAACAGTCGGAAAAGGAGAATACAGGAATCTTTCTCCAGCAGAAATATCTGCTTTATCAGCGCCTACGCAGTGGCGACTTGGAGGAAACAAAGGTTCTAACGCTAATGGAACTCCTCCGCCCAAACTTGCGTATGGCGATTCGCCCGTCCAATCAAAAAACTTTATCCTGCCTAATGTCTCGCACTATAGAAGCGGAGTATGATCTCACAGATCAGTCGAATTACAATCGATCTCGTAAAATCGATTTCAGGCCAGAAAGAGTCGAGAAACCCTTTAAACCTCCGACAGACTTACCTGATAAAGGTCCACCCAAATGTTATCACTGCCCGGAAACACATTATCACCGGGACTCTCCCGTCTGGAATGAAAAACAAGAGGACAAAAACGCTCGCTCGGAAAGCTGGCGAAAATCGGCGGAGACCCCCGCTTCGACCGACCAATCTCAATAGGCCTCACCGCCGTTAATCATAGAGCAGAGCCCCTGCCGTACATCCTCGTAAAAATTAACAATCAGAACGTACGTGCGGCTATCGACTGCCTCTCCACGGACTGCATAGTCCATCCAAAGTACCTGAATCGGGGTAATATTATTGAACCTATGCACGCTGATGCTAACTTGGTAGGACGAGATACGCACATGCCACTTGAGGGTCGAACAACCGTCCAAATACAGATGCAAGGTCGCCAACTCAACGTCGACGCTTGGGTTGCACCCACCGCCCGAGAAGCTCTCATCCTCGGGTATCCGTGGCTCAAGAGCCAACGAACGATGTTCAACTTCCACGACGGGATCCTCCATCTCGGCAATCACGAGTGCTTTTCGGTGCCACTCGTCGACGCGCCGTCAATTCCTACGGATACCCCCGCCATCAACGTGCAAGAGCTAACGCACGGGTTCCCGGAGGAATTATGGGCCAAATTCGAGAAACTGATATTGGATTTCTCCAAAATCTTCCAAACTGAAGGGAAACTGGCACAGACTCAGTCGACGAAACACACGATCGAGCTGACTTCCCAGATCCCATTCAGAATCCCAGCCTACAAATATTCTCAAGAAAAGAAGCTGATCATCCGCGAGCTAGTCGCCGAAATGCTGGCGGACGGCATCATCGAGCGTTGCGATTCACCGTACTCATCGCCCATCGTCATCGTAAAGAAAAAAGACGGCAGTGCAAGATTCTGCATCGATTTCCGGCGGTTAAATTCCATCACGGTGGATACTAACCCGAATATCCCCATCATTCCGGATGCACTCAAGGGATTAGGTACAGCAAAAATCTTTTCAACATTGGACCTAAAAAGTGGATATTGGCAGATCCCTCTCGACCAAGACGCCAAGAAATTAACGGCGTTCTCTACACCAGATGGGGGCACCTACCAATTCCGCGTCATGCCTTTTGGTTTAAAAAACGCTCCACATACTTTCCAAGCCTTCATGAGCCAAGACGTTCTGAAGGGTCTGCTCGATCACTGTTGCACAGTGTATTTGGAGGACATCATCATTTTTTCGGACGCCTGGGAGGAAAATCTATCCCATCTCGCCCTCGTTTTCGAGAGATTACAGATGCACAATCTCACGTGCTCGATTCAGAAATGTCATTTCGGAAAAACCAATCTCGCCTATCTCGAGCACAACGTCACCGACATTGGGACCGAGGCGAAAGGTGAGCATATCAAAGGGATCGTAGAGATGCCTGCACCAACGACACGGAAACAGCTCCAGCGGTCCAGCGGCCTAGCGATCATCTGGGCTATCAAACGGTATAAGCCCTATCTAGAATACAAGCCTTTCATCTTACTCACAGACAACACACAGCTCTGGCGTGGCTTCAAAAATTCAAGAATGAAAAGGATAAGCTAAGTCGTTGGGCGATCTTGCTCGACGGATTAAGCTTTATCATCGAGCATATATCTGCACGGGAGAATCAACTCCCCGGGATGCTCTCCTCCCAACCAAATGGTGAGGAAATCTCGAATATAGCCGAGAGCGATAACCTCCATCCGCCGGTACGTGACTCATTCATTCAAGGGCCTATCGTATGCGGAGTCTCCATGGAACATTACACGGGGGACATAAGGAGAGCTTAACAGATAGACCCATTTATTAGCAAAATTACAATGACAACGATTACTCAACAGGAAGACGCAAACCCACCGTATCGACTCTTCGACGGTGCGGTCTGGAAACTCATACATGGCCAATGGAAAATGATGGTTGCAGAATCGTGCAAACCTCGCATCCTCTATAAGTTTCGCGACTCCGTCCTGGCCGGACATCCGGAAATGAACGAGACCGTCCGCGCCATACAAAAGTACTTTACCTGGAAAAATTTGCAAAAGGAAGTCCGGGAACACATACAGCACTGTCGTCTGTGCGATTGCACGAAAAGCCACAAGACGCAGCATGTGGACCGTCTTCGACCTCATCAACCCGAGAAGCCATGGGAAACGATCGCTTTGGATCTCATGGGCTCTTACCCTAGATAAGCTAAAGGGAAGAAGTTCATTCTGGTCGTAACCGATTTATTCACTCGGTGGGTGGAGGCCTTCGCGTTAAGGTCCTCGGAAGTCCTGCACATCATCAACATCCTCGAGAAGGAAGTTTTTCCCCGATGGGGATATCCTAAAGCCGTACTCTCTGACAACGGACCACAGTTCGTTAGTAAGAAATGGGTCGAGGCCTACCAGGCGGAATCAGGAGATAAAAAATGGACTTCAGCTGCATCTTCAGGAACACCATCACCGCGAGTGGGAGAAGCACCTACCAAAAGTCCTTTTTTCCATACGGACGCGAAAGAACGCGGCCACCGGGCTCACTCCGAGCGAAGCGCTCCTCGGAAAAAAATCTCCAACGGCCAGAGGAATGGAAGATTCCCGTCGTGGGAAACATCTACTGATCATCAACGTCGAAATGAGAAGATTCGTGCAAATCAAGTAAAGTATCAACAGAGATACGCGACGGAAGGAGATCCCCAAGCACGGATCTAATCGGGGGACCTCGTCTACATCCGGGATCACGCCCAATCCAATTGTTGAACGTACTCTATCATTCGCCAGAGTAATGCGAAGAATAAAAGTTCCAACAATGTTTGACGAAGTGGATAAGTGACGGGTTCGTCGTGAATTCTTTGAAACGACCAAACAATGTCCGTGGACCGGTGATGTTGCATCCGACGCAGGTTGAGTTCGGGAATAAGGAGTCAAGGTAAGTGGTAAGGTAAGGCCTGATTGATTGATTGATTGATCGATTTTTTATTTTTTTTTCATTTTAATTTTTCAGTAAACGAGGTGAGTATCCATGTTTTTGTGTTTTTTTTATTTTTTTTTGGTTTCTTTAGGATCATTATCCTATCAAAACATGGCGTCCAGGATCGGTGCGGTCTCTACGGCTCCTCTGGGGTAGCTTGCAACGACGCGGATGACAACGGAACGCGATTCTCTTTCGAGAGAAACTCCACACTGACGATCACCGGCTTTTCCCTTTCCTTTTTTTCTTTCAGTGTCTTTTTGGCCCTTTTGGTTGGTGGCGCTGTGGAAGGTTCGGGTGGTATGGTGATCAATGTGGCGACACTCTCGAACAGAACGTCAAAGTCCTCTTGATTTGTTGCCGGAGAAAGCGTTGGGTTTGGGGGAGGTTTAGATGGTCAATAATAAGAGGCAAAGGTTTTTTGAACTCTGATGGTTTCTCATTTTTATTGGTTCCTCGAAGTACAAAAGTGGTAGGTTCAAACTCTATGCGAGAACGTAGTGCTGGTCTTGGATCTTGGGGCAAACCATCTTCTCCGAACAGCGCATTTAATTTTTTTTGTAAGCGTTTTCTTCTAGAGAGCAAAGCCTCTGTTCGGAGATTATCGAGGTCGCGCTCCTTAATTATGAATCGATTCACATGCCGAAAAGTGGCTGCATAGGCCTTACTCTCTTGATAGGCGGTGGGCCTTGGATCGACACTCCAATGCGTAGTTTTTATGGAACCATTTGGGAGATTTGCGCGCCGCCGGAGCTTACGTTGCAAATCGCTGGTGCTTCTCCTCATTCTAGGCATTCGACAAGCCGATGTTCTTTTATATTTTATTGAAAAAAAAACAGCAAAAGAAAGTAAAAAATTTGATAGGATAATTATTTGGTAGCTGACCACCAAGTCGGTCCAGCACCTCGTAAGGAAGTTAAAAAGCTTTTTTTTTAAAAATCGTAAAAAAAAAAAATTGATGAGAGAACTCTTCGATGAAGAGTTTTAGGTTGGGAGACCTCTTAGGCTTTAGAGAGTCTCTTTAGAAGTTTGGATAGCCCCGTATCTCAGGGGAACTGTAAGATGATCTCGTTGCCCCGTATTTCAGGGGACACTGGATATGTTGCTCCGTAATCCAGGAGACACCGTTGGTTGAAATGACCGAGCAAGATTTTTTTTCCTTGGCTGGGTGGCCAAGTTATATGAACGCCAGACCAGTAGAGTGCGGAGGGGGAAAGTGCTTGGTCCGTCGCCCTCTGGTGGCGAAATCGCGAAGTGTTGATTCCGGTTGCCAGCGTTATACTTATAAGCGCTAGGCGATTGCTTCGCGTACGTGAAACTGCGCCATCTCTTGGCGGACGGCGAACTAATATTTCTCAATTTTTGAAAAACGAGTTTTTTCGATTTTTAAACGTTAATTATGCTCGAATACGATAAATTAAATGTTCTGAACGATGAATAATAACAAATTTCCTGTTTTTAATATTATTTTACACTTTTATTTGCAGGTCATCCGCGGCGAGTGACAACTGTGAGCCACTGGGATTCCACGGATAGGGAAGTGAAGTTTAACGAATAATTACGATTAATTAACTTTGGATAATTACTAGGATGATATTTCAGTAAATATTTACATTTTTTTTTAGAGTCAGCGGTGAGACCGGAGACTGCGAAGGGGACTAGGACTGCGCCAAGGGTTTTCGCAGCGTGTAAGTAAGTATTTTTGTGAATTCTTATAATTAACGTTTAATAAAGATGATTTAGGGAGTAAGTGGTGTGATTAAATAAAGCAAACGATATTTTAACGAATACAAGCAAGTTAATAACCTATTTACAATATTTTACAGTTAAGCGCAGTCTGCGAAGATTACGAAGAGGCAATGACTATACAGAGGGATTTTTCCCAACTACGCAGCGGTTTCAAGGATGAACTGAGATCGTCTGAGGACTAGGTAAGTAAGATCAATTCCTAATTGAGGTTTATTTTATTATTCAAATCATTAATTATCTCCTTTTTGTAAATTTTTTTTTAGGGGTTTTCAGAGACAAGAAATAATCGACGGAAGTCAAAGTTGTCGTCACAAAATGACGTACAACAAATGCCCCCGGGAGTCGGCATTTTTTGGTGAATGAAAGTGATGATGCATAAAACCTTTTCCTTTCCCAATTTTTATTTTCAGGTCACGTAAGTATTTTATTTTATTTAGGTAATTTTGGTAAGTTTTCGAGGGCGCAAGTTGTATCTTGGCTCTGAATTTAGCTCTGACGTCTTTTCGACTGTTTTGGAGTGTTTCTTGCCCCTACGCCGTGTGGCACTTGATGGGTGCAAGTGCCGTTTTGGGAGATCGCGCGTATCATGAGTTTGGAGAGACCCGATTGCTTCTTCGGGATTTAACGGACCAGCTTGGGCAGATGCTTTTCCCACTCACGATGGTGGTGACTTTGGAGGTGGAGACGAAGGCCTTTTTTAATTTCTTGGTTTCGCCTTTCCGTAGGATTGGCGCGAGGATGATAGATTGGAGTGGTCTATTGCTGTGCTTGCTACGATTTGCAAGCCTCGACCTATTTCCGACTGGCGAACTGCAGCCCGTTGTCGGAGAGTACAGACTTGGGATATCCCCATCGGGAAAACACTTCCTTCTCTAGAATGTTGATGATATGCGGAGCTTCTGAGGACCCGAAAGCGAAAGCCTCTACCCACCGCGTGAATAAGTCGGTGATGACTAGAATATATTTCTTTTTCCTAGATGATCGGGGGTACGGGCCCATCAGATCTAACGCGATCGTTTCCCATGGTTTCTCGGGCTGATTAGGTTTAAATCGGTCCACGTGCTGTGTCCTAACGCTCTTTGTGCAGGCGCATAAACGGCATTGTTGGATATATTCTCTTACTTCTTTCTGCAAGTTTATCCAGCTGAATTTCTGTTGGATGGCGCAGACGGTCTCGTCCATCCCCGGATGACCAGCAAGAGGAGAATCGTGGTACTCGTGAAGAATGCGGGGTTGTAATCCTCGGAATCCTCGGTGTAATGTACCACGGAGATTCCGCACACAGTAGGGCCTTGATGTGTTTGATCTCGTACTGGCGGATGGAGCCTGTCAATGTCATCTACGTTGAAGCCTTCCTCATCGTTCGGTTGTGAGGAGAGTATCCCAGGGAGTTGGTTATCTCGCGCAGAAATATGCTCGATGATGAAGCTCAGTTCGTCGAGCATGATTGCCTAACGACTGAGTTTATCTTTTTCGTTTTTAAAAGTTTGTAGCCACGCCAAAGCTCGGTTGTCCGTTCGAAGGATAATAGGTTTATCTTCCAGGTACGGTTTATAACGTTTAATGGCCCAGATGATAGCCAAGCACTCGCGCTCACGGTCGATGTATCGGGCCTGCGTCTAGTCGTATTTGGCGCTAGCGTAGCTGATGACGCGCTTTTGGTTGTTTTCGTCAATTTGGTATTATAGTACCGCTCCCATTCCGATTAGTCCGGCGTCCGTCTGGAGTACGAATCGCAGGTTTGGATCCGGGCGGCTGAGTTTCATAGGTTGTTGAGCGAGACGTTTTACTTCGTCGAAGGCTTTTTGGGCCTTGGGCGTCCATTGATACTTTTTTGTTCCAGCGAGCAGTAACTTCCGCGAAGGATGGTAAGTATTCTTGCAACTAATTGCAGGTCCCGATGAATCGCTGGAGTTGCTTCCGAGTCGTTGGTGCTGGCATCTCTATGATCCCTTTAATGTGTTCTGCTTTCGCCTCGTTACCAATGTCGGTGACGTTGTGGCCAAGATACGTGAGATTAGTTTTCCCGAAATGGCATTTCTGGATTGAGCACGTAAGGTTGTGCATTTTTAATCTTGCGAACACGAGGGCGAGGTGAGCCAGGTGATCTTCCCACGTATCGGAGAAAACGATGATGTCGTCGAGATACACCGTAGAGCAGTGATCTAGTAAGCCTCTGAGCACGTCTTGGCTCATGAAGGCCTGGAAGGTGTGTGGTGCGTTCTTTAATCTGAACGGCATGACCCGGAATTGGTAGGTGCCCCCGTCCGGTGTAGAGAATGCTGTTAGTTTTTTCGCAGGTTCGTCGAGAGGAATCTGCCAGTACCCGCTTTTTAAGTCCAAGGTGGAGAAGATTTGCGCTGTACCTAACCCTTTGAGTGCGTCCGGGATGATGGGTATGTTCGGGTTCGTGTCCACCGTAATGGAGTTTAATCTCCGAAAGTCGATGCAAGATCTGGCACTGCCGTCTTTTTTCTTCACAATGACGATGGGCGATGAGTATGGTGAATCGCAACGCTCGATAATACCGTCCACCAGCATCTCGGCGACCTGTTCGCGAATGATAAGCTTCTTTTCGTGAGAGTATTTGTAAGCTGGGATTCTGAATGGAATCTGGGACGTCAGCTCGATAGTATGTTTCGTCGACTGAGTCAAAGCCAGTCTACCTTCAGTTTGGAAAATTTTTGAGAAATCCATGATTAGTTGTTGGAATTTAGTCCGTACCTCCTCCGGGAACCCGTGAGTAATGTCTTGCACGTTGATGTTTGGGGTGTCCGTAGGAATTAGCGGGGCGTCGACGAGTGGCACCGAAAAACGCTCATGAATGCCGAGATGGAGGATCCCGTCGTGGAAAATGAACATTGTTCCTTGGCTTTTGAGGCACGGATACCCAAGGATGAGGGCTTCGCGGGCGGTGGGTGCAACCCAAGCGTTGACGTCGAGCTCGCGACCTTGTACCTGTATTCAAACGGTTGTCCGACCCTCAAGTGACATGCACGTGTCTCGACCTGCCAAGTTGGCGCTAGAGCGGATAGGCTCAATAATGTTACCCCGGTTTAAGTAATTAGGATGGACTATGCAATCCGTGGAGAAGCAGTAGATTGCCGCACGTACAGTGCCTTCAGTTAATGCCTGGACATGCTCAAATACGGCCACTCTGTGAAGTTGCCGTCATTGGTCGATTTTCGGACTGATGTGTCCCGAATCATTTCTAACCCGTGAAGCGATTTAACCTAGTCAAGAAATGACAGCGCTTAGTCATCGCAACTGCAACGTGAAGGCAGGCATCCAAAAGGGTGGGAAGGACGAAAATAATGAATTCGAAATTGAAAAAAGAGCACCAACAAATCCCTTTTCAGAATGACTATGATTACAGGATGAGGATGAGTAATAAGACCCACGAACAACAATAATAATGCACGAGAAGTGGACAATGTATAAAGTGACAGCACACACGAAATTTTTTTTTACTGTAACGATACTTTTAGAGTTCCTGCTGAAAATATTGAAAAAGAAATTGGATGTCAGTTTAATGCAGCACAACGTTGAAGGGAATGAGTTTTTAATGCACATCAAAGGCTGACCGAACGGCCACTACGAAAGCATTCGTTTGCAGCTGCAGTATTCGGACTCATTCAACGTTGAAATATTAGAACTTGCAATTGATGCGTATGGAACAATGAATTCACTGCTGCTCCAGATTAATCCAATGTAAAAGATGATGGCATGCGAGTATTTTGACTGTTCAATTCACAAAACGACGTCTATTTCCAATGGATTCATGCGTCCTAGCGCTATGAAAACCTCATCAATATTTCTTACGTCTTACTGTAGTCTCGTAGATGATTCAACCATACTAGCCCCCTAAACAAAGGACACCCAATATTGAGTGCTACAGCTTTTGCACACTTCGAGCACACTGGAACCAGTTAACCTACTTTGGTACTTGGATTCATTTGGAGCTTTATAAAAATTCACATCGATTTCGAATTTTATTACGTTCATTGTGGAATTCTCAAGCGACACTTTGGAGTAATCGAATTCTCCACTTTCCAGATGAATCCAACGGAAACTATGATCACGTGTCATTATTTCGGTCGCCTTGTCTTCAAAATTATGTCGGTAATAGCTGGAATCATTTGTCGTCGCGAATTCAGAAAAATCCGAGCGTTCCACAGCTCGACGGTACTCGGTTCACATAATCAATAAGAATAAACCGATCTACGAACGGAAAGATGAGCCGATCCAAATGATTAGACGTAATCATGTTTTTTCCCTATTTATCCCAAAGTAAAATGAATTTATTTTTGCTATAAGATGACGAGTATGCTCGAGTTCGATACGAGCTGTATAGCAGTGAGATTTTTCTGAATCCGCGACGACAGATCATCCCAACTATGCCTGACCAAATTTTGGAGACTAACCGATCCCAATAATCACACGCAATCATATTATTCGTTGGATCCATCTGGGAAATGTAGAATTCGATTATTTCAAACTGTCGCTCGACAATGCAACAATAAACGTAATCAGATTCGGCATTGGGGTCAATTTTTAGAAAGCTCCAAATGAATCCAACTACCAACGTCGGTAAACTAGTTTCAGTGTGCTCGGGGTGTGCGAAAGCCATCTCACTGAATACTGTATTCATTCATTATGTGAACCGAGCCGCGTCTAGTTGTGAATGGGTGAGATTTACCTGAAAACGTGACGACAGATGATTCCAGCTATTACCGGCTCGATTTTCAAGACAAACCGATCAAAATAATTGCACGCAATCAAATTTTCGTTGGATTTATCTGGGAAGTGTAAAATTTCATTATTTCACACAGTCGCTCGGCATTGCATGAATGTAATAAGATTCAGAATTGATGCAAATTTTTATCAAGCCACAAATGAATCCAACTATCAACGTAGGTAAACTGGTTTAAGTGTGCTCGAAGTGTGCGAAAGCCATCGCACTGAACACTGGATTGATTCCTCGTGTGAACCGAGTAGCGTCGAGCTGTGGGACGGTGAGATTTTTCTGAACACGCGTCGACAGACGATTCCAGCTATGACCGACTATATATTAAAAATAACTCGATTCCAATAATCGCATGCAATCATTTTATTCGTTGGATTCATTTGGAAAATGTAGAATTCGATTACTTCAAACGGTCGCTCGACAACGCAACAATAAATGTAATCAGATTTGGAATTGGGGTGAATTTTTAGAAAGATCGAAATGAATCCAACTACCACCGTAGGTAAACTGGTTTTAGTGTGCTCGGAGTGTGCGAAAGCCATCGCACTGAATACTGTATTCATTCATTATGTGAACCGAGCCGCGTCTAGTTGTGAATGGGTGAGATTTACCTGAAAACGTGACGACAGATGATTCCAGCTATTACCGGCTCGATTTTCAAGACAAACCGATCAAAATAATTGCACGCAATCAAATTTTCGTTGGATTTATCTGGGAAGTGTAAAATTTCATTATTTCACACAGTCGCTCGGCATTGCATGAATGTAATAAGATTCAGAATTGATGCAAATTTTTATCAAGCCACAAATGAATCCAACTATCAACGTAGGTAAACTGGTTTAAGTGTGCTCGAAGTGTGCGAAAGCCATCGCACTGAACACTGGATTGATTCCTCGTGTGAACCGAGTAGCGTCGAGCTGTGGGACGGTGAGATTTTTCTGAACACGCGTCGACAGACGATTCCAGCTATGACCGACTATATATTAAAAATAACTCGATTCCAATAATCGCATGCAATCATTTTATTCGTTGGATTCATTTGGAAAATGTAGAATTCGATTACTTCAAACGGTCGCTCGACAACGCAACAATAAATGTAATCAGATTTGGAATTGGGGTGAATTTTTAGAAAGATCGAAATGAATCCAACTACCACCGTAGGTAAACTGGTTTTAGTGTGCTCGAAGTGTGCGAAAGCCATCGCACTGAATACTGGATTCATTCATTATGTGAACCGAGCAGCGTCAAGTTGTGAACGGGTGAGATTTTCCTGAAAACGTAACGACAGATGATTTCAGCTATTAACGGCTCGATTTTCAAGACAAACCGATCCAAATAATTGCACGCAATCAGATTTTTCGTTGGATTTATCTGGAAAGTGTAGAATTTGATTACTCCAAAGTATCTCTCGAGAATGCTACGATGAATGTAGAAATATTCAAAATTGAAGTGCATTTTTACAAAGCCCCAAATAAATCCAAGTACCAACGTAAGTAAACTGGTTTTACTGTGCTTGAAATGTGCGAAAGCCATTGCACTGAACATTGGATTCATCCATTATGTAAACCAAGTTGCATCGAGCTGTGAAACTGAGATTTTTCTGAAAACGTGACGACAGATGATTCCAGGTATGACTGATTTAATTTTGGAGACAAACTGATCCCTATTATCGCACGCAGTTATAGTATTTGTTGGATTCACCTGGAAAATGTAGAATTCGATTACTCCAAAGTGTTGTTCGGGATGTTGTGCCCGTGCAAATCGTCACGTGGGGACGAGTTTGGTTGGGACTGATTTATTCGGGATATTGCCAAGGTTGAGTTAATCTCCAACCCAATACTTTAAGTTTTAACTCTAAGTTTATTAAAGATAGTTCGTTACAATCGGGTTAATTGCCTCGAGACCAATGACGCGATAATAATCTGATGTTTCGGTGTCTGATCGCAGAATGCTCGATTTGGGCGTTGCTTTCCCTTTTTATAAAGTTAGGGGTTAACAATTATTTGTGGAGGTGGTAATGATAAGTGGTGGGCAATCGATCGTCCGATGCCTTGGGGTTATTGTACAGGTAGATCGGGACGGTCGATGCTGAGTTTGATCGTCAGCGTTTTGACATGGCCTCGAAGTTGGAGCGAAGTCTATTCAACTTGCTGAGGGATGCGCTTTTGAAACGGCGCGTGCACGACAGGTCAACTTCCTGTTGCTGGCGATTAATGTCTTGATTTTTATGGAATTGGTTGCTATTCGGGCGCAACAATCCTCCCCCCTTGGGAAGACGAAACTACGTTTCGACTTTTCTATTTGAGCAACATAAATTCTGTAAAAATTGGTCTTTCGGCTTATAATTTTCGTTTACATTTGTTTTGTTGTAATATTGTTATAGGTTTATGTAATTTTACAGAGAATCTGTTTTAAATGGTCGTTTTGACGGTGTATATGTGGTGCCCAGTACACACTCTTCTTCCCCTTCTCAAGCAACACGACAAGACTCGCCCAGATCATAATTAATCGATCGCGAACGACCGACCGACACAGCCGATCTACGCGCACCAAATTGTACTCGATCTACGCGTTAACGGTTGTACCCAATAGTGTTCAATAAAACCGACTTTATTTTATGTAGTGGAGTTATTATCCCGAGTCTATCGTTAACTTCAACAAGCCCGCTACATTTGGTGACCCCGATTAGTTTTTGCACGCCCAAAAGCTTTTCTGCCACGTGCTTCGCCCTTTTTCGGAGTGCCGTGCCGCCTCTTTTCTTTTCTTGTGACTTGTGACTAGTTCCGTTACCGTCGGTGCATTGCCGAGCACCCAGAGACGTTGTGCTGTGCTGACGTGCATTTAAGGGACACCACAGGTGCAAATTAAATCGTAACGGATCGATTCAAGTATCGTGAGTGCGGATAAATAATCCCAACAGTGATAATTTCCACAGTGGCCAGCGAGTATCGAAAATCTTCTCGAACATTCCGAGCCTACAGGCTCGACGCAAAAAATCCTCTCGTCGCGGCTCGCCACGCACCAGGTAAACAAACTGCTCACCGAGCTCCTATACCATCTATTCGCGTAAGTAAATAACCGACGCAACGATGCCTGACGACGAAAAATTCCACGACGCTACATCCCAAATACACAATATTCGAATTCCCCCTTTCTGCCCCGACCGTCCTGCCCTGTGGTTCGCTCAAGTCGAAGCTCGTTTTCGCACAAACGGTATTCTTCTCGAGACAGACAAATTTCATCACGTCATCTCTCTCATAGAAACAAAATATGCTTTCGAGGTCGAGGATATTATTACGAACGAGCCGGCGACGACACCCTTCCAAACATTGAAAAACGCACTAATTGCTCGGTTCTCGAAATCGAAAGAGGCCAAATTACAGCAACTCCTCGACGGCGAACAGATAGGCGACCGAACGCCCTCGCAGTTCCTCCGACACCTTAAAGCGCTCGTATCAGGCATCGACGAAGCCGTCCTCAAATCAAGATGGATGTCTAGCCTCCCAGACCAGACTAAGGCCCTCCTGACCGTCCAATCCGACGAACCTCTCGAGAAACTCGCAGAGATCGCCGACAAAATCCACGAGGTTTTCAACCTCAAAGAAAGATCGACCGCCGCAGTCGCCGCAGCTCCGCCAACCCCTCCTCACGATACGGCGAGCCAAATCGCCGAACTAACGAAACAAATCGCGGAGCTAAAACGAAAATTCCAACCTGGCCGACAACGAAACCGCCCGCGGAGCCGTACTCGACAGCGACCCCGCAGCAAATCCGCACCGCGTCGACTCAATAAAACAGGCGTGTGTTTTTATCACGCGAAATATGGCAAAGACGCCAGGAACTGCAGCGACGGATGCAAGTTCCAGGAAAACACCACCGAGAATCACTAGCGGCGGAATGCGATTCTCAACCAAGTACCCACCGCCTTTTCATTCGAGACACGACCTCCAAAATGCAGTTCCTTGTCGACACCGGCTCGGACGTCTCTGTTTTTCCGAACCAGAGCCCCGAATCGACACCACAGCCCGTTGGATACCATCTGACCGCAGCGAACAACACGCCCATCCAAACGTATGGCTGCATTAACCTCGCGCTAAACCTCGGTCTCAGACGCGACTTTACCTGGCGTTTCGTCATCGCCGACGTCACTCGACCAATCATTGGAGCCGATTTTCTAAGTCACTTTGACCTATTAATCGATCTAAAAAATAAATGCTTACGCGACCGAATCACGACGCTCACCGCACGCGGTAAAGTCATCGCATCGCGCGATCTCTCGATCAAGGCCATCTCTGGTGAGACTGTCCACCACGATTTACTCCGAAAATTCCCCGAAATCACGAAACCCGAAGGCATAGCAACAAACAAAAAACACTCCACGGTCCATCACATAAAAACGACATCCGGCCCACCTGTCGCTTGCAAATCACGCAATCTTGCGACGGACAAATTAAAAATCGCTCGAGAGGAATTCCGCAAGATTATCGAACTCGGCCTTGCGCGTTCTTCGAGCGGAGCGTGGTCATCGCCACTCCATCTCGTTTCGAAGAAAGCTGGCGGATGGCGCCCATGTGGAGACTATCGCCCTCTTAACGCCAGAACGATCCCCGATCGTTACCCAGTGCGTTACCTCGACGACTTCACGTCCAATTTGCACGGTACAACTATTTTCGCTACAATCGATTTAGTTAGAGCATTTAATCAAATTCCAGTCGCACCAGAGGACATCGAAAAAACGGCCATAATCACTCCTTTTGGCCTATTTGAGTTCCCGTTCATGACCTTCGGCTTACGCAACGCCGCTCAGACGTTTCAGCGTTTCTTCGACGAGGTGACACGCGACCTTCCTTTCGTATTCGCCTACATCGACGACCTGCTCGTCGCATCGGCCAACCATGAGGAACACCTCAAACACCTCGAGATACTGTTTAGACAGTTAAAGGACTACGGATTGGTAATCAACACCGCCAAGTCCGTCTTCGGCGCCCCCGCCGTCAAGTATCTCGGCCATCTGATCGACAAAACAGGTATCAAACCTCTCCCCGAGAGGGTAAGCGATATTTTTAAACTCACTTTCCCTAAGACAATCAAAGACCTTCGCGCGTTTCGAGGGACGATTAACTTTTATCGTAAATTTATCAAGAACATCGCAGATATCCTAGCTCCGCTGAACAAGGTACTCGAAGAACCTAACGTTAAAGGCACATTTCCGGTCGAGGAAACCCCCGAGCTCCTCAAAGCCTTCAACGACGCCAAGCAAGCACTGGCGGACGCTGCGCTACTCGCTCACCCCGACAACGATGCACAATGGGCAATTTTCTCCGACGCCTCAAACTTCGCCATCGGAGCGACGCTCCAGCAGCGCACCAACGACAGCTGGCAACCTCTAGCCTTCTTCAGCCGGAAACTACAACCGTCGATTCAAAAACTCTCGACGTACGATCGCGAACTCCACGCTATCTTCGAGGCCGTCCGTCATTTTCGACACATTTTCAAAGGCAGGCACGTAATAATCTATACAGACCATAAACCTTTGCTTCACGCTTTCCAGCAACGGCCCGAACGAGCTTCCCCGTGGCAGTTCAGGCGGCTGGATTTTATCGGGCAATTCACGACCGATATCCGACACGTCGCTGGCCTCGACAACATTGTCGCGGACAGCCTCTCCCGCATCGAAGCGATCTCAACGCCCGTCACGACCGCCGAGCTCGTGGCAGCTCAATCTACCGATCCCGAACTCCGTCAGCTGATCCAGACTCCGACCAATCGGACCAATTCGCTCTCCCTGAGGCGATTTCGAATCGACGACCAAGGCCCCGCACTGTACTGCGACGTTTCGTCGGATACGGCGCGACCTTTCGTACCAGCATCTCTTCGCAGACGAATTTTCGAGACCCTGCACTCCCTCGCTCACCCCGGCACGCGAGCATCCGCGAAAATCGTCGCGAAACGCTACGTCTGGCCTTCCATAAATAAAGATTGTCGAGAGTGGACCAAACGCTGCCTCGAGTGCCAGAGAAACAAGGTCCAACGACACGTCTCATCACCGATCATGCGCCTCCAACTGCCAACTGCAAGGTTCGAGCACATTCACGTCGACCTGGTGACACTATCGCCATCGAAAGGGTATTACCAGTGCCTGACAATCGTCGACCGCTTCACGCGTTTCCCGGAAGCAATTCCCCTCGAGAATGGCAACGCCGAGACCGTGGCGAGGGCCCTTTTCGCCCAATGGATAGCGAGATACGGAATCCCGCGCAGAATCACCTCCGACCAAGGCGGCCAGTTTGAATCTACGCTCTTCCGAGCCCTCTCCAATTTCTTCGGCATCCAACACCTGAGAACAACGCCATATCATCCTCAGTCAAACGGACTCGTCGAGAGGCTCCACCGACAACTGAAATCGGCCCTGCTGTGCCACAAGGAGAGTTGGTACGACGCGCTACCCGCTGTCCTCTTGGGTCTTCGTTCCGCTTGGAAAGAGGACATGGCCACCACACCAGCCGAACTCGTTTACGGTGAACCTCTTCGACTGCCCGGCGAATTTTTAGCCCCATCTGGCAGACAGCCCACGAGCGACCTGCTTACTTGCCTGAGGAGCCATTTCTGCGATTTAGCGCCCACTGACACGTCGCGACACGGCAGGCGTTCTGTTTTTTGTTTCAGGGACCTTAGCACCTGCTCCCACGTGCTGGTTAGAGACGACAGGGTGAAGAAATCCTTTTCTCCCCCCTACGAAGGCCCATACAAGGTCATCTCGCGCCACGACAAATATTTCGTCGTAGAGTTCAAACGCGCGCCAACGGCGATCTCCATCGACCGACTCAAGCCCGTTTACACAGCCACGGGAGACGACGACCAAGGAGCCGACCCTTCCCAACCATCGACCAGCAGAGCCTAAGCGCAATCAATATATATATTTTTTTTCTCTCTTTCCCAGTTTTTTTTCTTTTGAAAGGGGAGTACTGTGGTGCCCAGCACACACTCTTCTTCCCCTTCTCAAGCAACACGACAAGACTCGCCAAGATCATAATTAATCGATCGCGAACGACCGACCGACACAGCCGATCTACGCGCACCAAATTGTACTCGATCTACGCGTTAACGGTTGTACCCAATAGTGTTCAATAAAACCGACTTTATTTTATGTAGTGGAGTTATTATCCCGAGTCTATCGTTAACTTCAACAAGCCCGCTACATATATATAACTTTTAAATCTGTCGCTCGGATATTTCTGTTCGCTGGCGTTGGCGAAATTGTCGTCGGTCGCTCGATGTCAGAAATTGCTTGGGCGCATCGGCCTCTTCTTATTCTTTGAATTACAAATATTACTGCACAAATGATTAGTATCGTTATTGTCATACCGTGTAGGGAATAATTTCCCAAGATGTGAGGGTACGAATCTGGCCAAAGTTCTGGTTCCTCGTTTAGTTTGTTTTGCAAGTTTTCGATTCTTTCGCCTAGTTTATTTACTTCGAGTGAATTTGTAATAGTTTTGTTCGGAGTTTTGAGATTCAATTTTAACCCTAGACCTCATGTATCCCTTTTTCTGCCCTCAACCTCATGACTGGGGTTCGAGCGCACCCCACGCGTTTTGCGATCATAAAACCGGCCCTATGGTGATAAAAATACTTTTTCATACACCATTCTCTTCATTTTTTCATAAGGAAGAGAACGGTACCCGGAACATCTAATTTTGTACATATTTAGGTCACGAAAAATCCATTCGAAGACTGAAAATCGGAAAACATAAGCGAAAAACTCATTTTTTAAAGAAAAAATTGGGGTGCGTTCTCACCCCACTCATGAGTTCTAGGGTTAAGTGTTGTGACGGGCTCGACACAAGCGCAAGAGAAAATGGACAAAAATGGGAAAAATAAATCGTACGAAGAATTATAAAAATAATAAAACAATCCGTGGTTTATTGCGGGTGAAGAATACAAAGAAAAAAAGGGCGCCAGCTGGTTGATTCGGTCCAGCAACCGGTACAAAATTTATTCCAAAATGGTCAAAAGAAAAAGAAAAGAACAATGTGAAAGAATTTAATGTGTAAAATAATCCAAAATATTTAATCGGGCTGGCTCAGGGAGAAGCTAGAAAAGTCTTAAACGCAGGGACCGCGAGTCCCTGAAACTCAGGCGTCTTATTATACCAGTGACGTACGCACAAGGGGGAACGGGCGAGCGAGCCACGCGGTGGAGCGAACCACGCGAACACTCGAATCGAGTTCGGCCGGCGAAACCCGATTGACCGAACGAAACAGAGCCTCGCTCGATCCACGCACAAAAATCCGATAACGGGACTCACTGCTTGAAAAAGGGAACACGAGGTGGGCGATCGACGAGGGGAATCGACAAAAATTGTAATGACGGGGCTCGAAAACGCGAAGAAAAATCCAAAGACGGGGTGGGCGCGAAACAACGGGGGATGGCGAGAAAAAAAGGGCAAAGTGACTTCGCGGGGGTGGACGGGGAAACGACTCGAGGCACAACACTCGTCGCGTCGACTGACCGACGAAATAAACTCTTTCTCGAACGAAATGTTCGAGAAAGCAAACGAAAACTTGATCGGGAATTTGGGAAAGCACGAGGGGATAATGGCGTCGCACGCCCGGCAAGAATCGAAGGACTTACTTGTCTTCTCGGTTTTATCGAATAAAACGCGAGAATGCGGTGCCAAAACTAATCCAAACTGTCCTGAGAGTGGTCCTTCGGGAAGCCGGGTCGTCGTTAAAGATTTTTATCGTGATGATCGGGTCACAAAACTCGAAAGGGAAGAAAAACTGTGTGTGGCTCTGTGCCTCGTCGTCTCCAAAGCGGAAGTGTGGCGCTCCGGGCTCTCCTCGAGCTCCCGGCCGCGTGATAGCGGCTGGTTCGAGGCTTTTCGAGGCCCGGCAGCGCCAGCAGCCAATCAGGCTGCAGCGTTGTAGTCGGCCGTCGTTCGATCGAATATCGAGCGCCGGCCTCGCGAGATCGCGCACCGATGGCGCCACGCTGTCTGCCTCGCGAGACCGAGGCTCGATAAAAGATGGCGGCGCCCACGGCTGTCAAAACGGCCGTGGCGCGATCGTATCGACGGCCTCGCCTCGACGCCGCGGAACCCGCTGTTTCCCTCCGACCTGACGGACAAGCCTATTGTCGGAGGGACGATGACGGACACGAGTTCCGCGACTCGGCGACGTCGACAGGGCTAAGGGGGGGTCGGGCTGAGGGTGGGAACATAAAATATTACTCGCGGGGGAGGGAGGGAAAAACCAATTAAAGAGGGCAACGCGATTTTCGGGGTCGCTCGATCGGTGGGTCGCTCGCCCGCGCTCGCGTGAATAGTCGCAGTCGAGCTGCTGGTCCAGCGACGGTCGTCAGCCACGTTCGGTCCTCCTCGGTCTGCGGGGGCTAGAACATAAGAGAGAAGAGAGCCGGTCCCTTTCGGGGATCCGGCGACTCCCGCTGCGGCTCGACGCTGGCAGAAAAAAAGGGCAAAGAAAAATGTGACAACGTCACAACTCCCCCCGGCTTGACGAAAGTACCATCTCGTACGCCTCGTCACACAATCTGCAGTCAATCGAGTATTACCGGGGTTGCGACTTAAGGATCCAAAAATGGGAAGGGAATTATGACTGAAAGGGGTCTTAAGAAAAGGGAAGAACAAAAATTCGACAAATTAACTTGGCTGACTGGTGCATTGTACTGCCTTACTTTAATCAAAAAGAAAAGAAAAAAAAGAAAATCTCTGAATTCGAAGCTCTTTGGCTCGTAACACGTATCAAAAATAAAACAGATCTTATTTGGCTTACAATAGAAAAGAAAATAGGGCTAACAATGATTTTTGGGCGGGGACTCTGGGGCTAACAATTCTGGTCTGAGGGGTCTGGGGTTCATGGCGATTTAACATTATCAGTCTCTTCGTTACAAAATCACAGAAACGAAACTAAAGAAAATAATGACTGACGTCTAGGGCCTTTGCCTTCGACACTTAAACGTAACTGACTCGAAAATAATAATACTGAAAACTCAACGACTAACGGGGTTTTCGTGGCCTCAGGCCAGCACGACGTGGAGCGGAGTTTTCCGGTTCCAGGTCAACGGTGTTTTCGGGGATGGCGGGTTCTGGAGCGACAGCTTCGGTCGTCTCGGTGTTCTCTTCATTACGGGGTTCTTCGGAGGGTCGATAGGGTTTGAGGTCCTTGATGTGAACCTTGGGGTTTTTACGACTGTCTGGGTCTTCGATCTCATACACGACAGGGGAAAGGACTTTCAAAATTTTGTAAGGGCCATTGAATCGGGGGGCTAACTTCGCGGCGAAGTTCTGAACTCCGGATGAGAGGACTCGATGTTTCCTCATCACCAGATCGCCTACGCTGTAACGGGTGTCTTTGCGATTTTTGTTGTAATAACGGGCCTGCCGCTTCGCGGCTTGTTCCAAATTCCGATTGACCCAATCGTGAATCAGTGGGAGCCGCTTCATGCGGTCGGTCCACAGACTAGGGTCACCGGGGTCTAGGGGCTGAGGGTTGGGATCTTCATCTCGAAGGGCTTTTGCGGGGCGAGGGTTTCTTCCTAAATTCAAGAAGGCAGGGGTCATCATCGTGGAGGATTGGACTGCTGTGTTAATCGCAAAGCACAGCTCGGGAAGATGTTTGTCCCAATCTCGCTGGTCTTGCGGGATGAAGGAGCAAATCATCGTCTTGATTGTTCGGTTGACTCGTTCAACGGGGTTGGCTTGGGCATGGTACGGAGGGACTGTGGTCTGGTGAATTCCTAACTGTCGGAGTTGACTCGTAACGAAGTTGTTAACGAACTCCGTTCCGTTGTCCGTCAACAAATACTTCGGACATCCCCAGCGATTCAAGACCAGATTTTCGAATGCCGACATTATTGTCTGTCCCGTGGCAACTCGAACGGCTCTGGCCTCTACAAATTTCGTGAACAAATCTTGGAACACGATCACATAACGGTTCTGGGACTTACTGGGAGGGAAAGGGCCCATGACGTCGGCGGCGACAACTGTCCACGGGCCAGAAGTCGTGCGCTCTCTCATAAGGCCGCTCGGTTGTCCTTGAGAAACCTTATGGAGCTGACACGCCGGACAACGTCCGACGTATCTTGCGACGTCCTGAAAAATACCAGGCCAGAAGAAGTCTTGAGTGAGTCGATGGTACGTTTTGTCGACTCCAAGATGGCCTGCTTGGGGGCAGTCGTGGGCTTGACTGAGGGCTCGAGGTCGGGATTCTAAGGGGAGTACTAATTTCCAAGCGTCTAAATCGGAGAGGGCTGATTCGATTACGGGGTGAGGACGGTGATAGTAGATTTTGTCTTCTACTATTTTCCAATTGGGGTACTTCCAAGGGAACTCTCGAATATTTTTCTTTTTGTCCTCGTACCACGAGTCGATCGCGTTCCCCAACGCACACAGGGCTGCTTCAGTCGTCTCGTACATACGGGAGAGGGCGTCAGGGACTACGTTAAGGGCTCCTTTACGGTGAACGATGGTCATGTCTAGGGCTTGCATGGCGAGTGCCCATCGGGCGAGTCGTCCTGCGGGGTCTCGAATACTTCGGAGCCACGTGAGGCTACTGTGGTCCGTAATCACCGTAAAGTGCGTGCCCTCGATGTAAGGTCGCAATTTCTTAACGGCCCAGAGAACCGCGAGACACTCACGCTCGGTGACCGTGTATTTGCGTTCCTGGGACGTCAAGAGTCGACTCGCGAAAACGATCGGGTGCTCGACGTCGTCAACCTCTTGGGTTAAGACGGCGCCGATGGCCCCGTCGCTCGCGTCGGTCTGAACGGTGAAGGGCTTATCGAAGTTGGGGCGAATCAGAATGGGAGTTCGGGTCAGGGAATCACGGAGGTTCTCAAAAGCTTGTTGTTCAGTGTGTCCCCACGTCCAGGGAACATCTTTCATCGTTAATCGGGTCAAAGGGGCTTTGTCACGGGAAATGTCGGGTAAAAATCGGGCATACCATCCGACCATTCCGAGGAATCGTCGGACTTGCTTAATGTTGGTGGGAGGAGGGTAATTCACGATAGGGGCTATTTTCTCGGGGTCCACTTTAAGTCCTTCGGGGCCGATGACATATCCAAGGTAGGTCACTTCCGCGCAGAAGAACTCGCTCTTCTGGCGGTTGATTTCCATGTTGGCGTTTCTAAAAGCTGTCAGTACGCGTCGGAGAAAGTCAAGGTGTTCGTCCTCTGTTTCCGTCGCGATGATGACGTCGTCCAAGTAAGCAAAAACGTGGGGTTCCCATGCGGGGTCGATTAGTCTGTCCATTAGTCTCTGAAAGGTCGCGGGGGCGTTCGTTAGTCCAAAGGGCATTCGTTTGAATTGAAACAGTCCGCGTCCAGGGACTGAGAAGGCAGTTATGGGTCGACTTGCGGGCTCAACGGGGATTTGGAAATAGGCCTGGCTCAAGTCAAGTTTCGAAATATAACGGGCTCGTCGCAGTCCGTCGAGGATACGGTCCATGTTGGGGAGGGGATACGCGTCTTTCCGCGTCACACGGTTAACATCTCGAAAGTCGATGCAAAATCGATATTTTCCGTTCGCTTTGGTAACGATCACGGGGTTACTGAGCCAGGGGCTGTCGGCCTTCTCAATAACTCCTTCCTCGTACATCTGGTCGACTTCTTTCTGGGCGATCTTCAGCATGTACGGAGAGATTGTTCGGGGCTTTTGTCGAATTGGGGGGTGTCCTTGCACATCGATGTGGTGCTCAGCTAAGTGGGTCACACGGAGGAGGGTCGAAGTCTTAGGGGGGATTAATTCGTCTAAGAGGGCGGTTATTTTCTGGGCAGCCGTGTACGTGGCGATTGCCAGACCGGCGCAGGGGGGATAAGCTCTGATGGGGTGGGCCTCGATGTCTTCGGGGCTAAACGAATGGACGGGACCGTGTCCAACTCGCCACGTGTCGCTACCATAGTCGACACGGAGGTCGAGTGCGCGAAGGAAGTCGATCCCTAGGATACAATCGTATCCTAGCGAAGCTAACTGGGTACGAAGACGGGCTGTACGTCCTCCTATCTCGTACGTGAGGTACAGCTCGCCAAACACGGGAAGTACGTTATTCCCGGGGACTAATACACCATCGTCGGTGGGGGACAGATAGGGCATGAGGATCGCTGCCAGGCCTTGGTCTAGGTACGTTCGACATGAGCCACCGTCCACCAAGGCACGACACAGTCGGTCCTCGACTTTTAACCACAGAAAATGTCGGTTATCGACGTTACGTCGTTGGATAGCAGCGAGCATATCCGCCAGCGTAGCGGGATCCGACGAGGAAATTTCTTGGAGCTGAAGGGGATTCCGAGGACATGTTTCTGGGGAGCCTGGGGTGAAGGTAGCTGGTTCACACGGGGAAAGGGGATTGGGGGATTCGGGTGGCGGGTGGCTCGGATATTTAGAACATCCGGGCTGCTGCTCGTCATTAGGTAGGGGTTTTTTGGGTTCTGTACTAAGGAAGAGGTCGAGGGTGTCGGAATTGGGGCCACTTAATTGCAAAACGTTTCCAAAATTGTCCTTGGGGGGAATTTTACGAACTCGGGGTACTGGGCTGGGGTCTTTCGGGGGTTTCGGGGGGACCAGGGATTTCTCTCCTTGCGAAGGAGCCTCAAGGGGGATTTCTGGGGATTTCTCTGACAGACCGGGGGTCTTGAGGGATTCGGGAAGCCAAAGGGGGTCCTTCGGGGGTCGTTTACTAAGGAACGATTTAAGGGTTTCAAGGTCGGGGAAACTCAACGTCAGCTCATTTCCGGAGTCGTCCTTGTACGGGAGACTGATAGCTCGACGTACGGGGTCAGGTTGATCCGGGAACTGCGGGGAGAATCGAAATTCCTCTTGCGAGGCGGGGTCCTCACTGGGTTCGGGTCGGGAAACGAAAATCTCACGGGGTTCGGGGTTACTTTTCTCAGGAGGGGGGGATTCTACGGGGTTTTCCGATAAGTTGGGAAGTGTCGAGGATTCTGGGGATTTCTTTTCGGGGTTCCTGTTCTCGAAAGGGTCCTGGGCTGGTTGCTCGAACTTGGAATGGGTTTTGGGCAACTCGGGGTTTGGCCTCTGGGGGGGCGAGAACTTTACTGTCCCCCCGTCTGGCCGTTTCCCGCCTGTCCTCTTGCACAGCGCGGGCACGTCTGGACTACCACGTCCGGGTAGCCGCAGATTCTGCAGAACCTTCCGATCGGTTTGACGCATTCCCGCCAGAAATGGCCAGGGAGGCGACAATTGTAGCAAGGGGGCCGATTCTGTTGGGGACAGGTTTTCGGCGCTACTTCACACAAGGGGGGAATTTTCGGGAGGGGTTCCGAGCGAGGAGATTTCTCCTCTCCTGCTACTGCAGCGTAGCTGGGTTTTTGGTTTACGCGGGGTTGGGGTTGGGGGGTTTTCTGGGTCGGGGCTTGTTGGGGAGGGTACTGATTTCTTAGGGGCGCCTTGGCGTCCGTCGGGGTTTGCAAAGCCGCGACTTTACCTTGCGTGGCTTTGTCGGCTGGCTTGTACGCACTGGAGGGGAAGGACGACTGTCGTGCGCTCGGAGGAGGGCGATACGCCTTGGCTCGGTCCACGAGCTCCTCTCTGCGACGGCACATCCTTTTGAGGTCGAGGTAATTGTGTATCTCGTCTCGTCTGATGTGGGCGGACAAATCGGGGTGCAAATTGCGATAGCAAATGTCCAATTGGGTTTCGAGAGAAAGGGGCGGGCTGAACTGGTCGAAGAGGGCTCTGATCTTCACCAAAAATTCGGCGACGGGTTCGCCAGGTCCCTGAGTACGAAGCTCCACCTCGTGCCTCAGGCGATCCTGTAAGTCGCCGTGTCCAAATTGTTCCCGGAAATGAAATACGAAACCCTCGTAATCATTCCAGCTGGACTTTTCAACGCGATGCCAGAGACGCGCAGCCCCTGTGAACGCCTCGGGCAACGCGCGCAATAACTCGTCCTCTGACAAGTCCTGGCCAACTGCGTATTCGTGGAGTTCTTGGAGGAATTCCTCCGCGTCCTCCTCACGTTTACCCGCGAATTTAGGGCCGTATCTCTGCCAGTGATTGGCAAACCGGTTGTCTCTTCCCATTCGCGAGGAAGAGAATTCATTCTGAGATGGGCTGTGGGTTGTAGTGGGAAGGGTAGCGGGTAAGCTGCGTCTGGGAGCTGGGGGAGGAAGAGGGGGCAAACGGGTGCTGTTGTGTTGGGGCCGGGAGATAGGAACTGTGTACGTTCTCGTGAAGTCCCTCGGGTCGTCAAAATGGGGTTCAGGGACGTCGGGGATCAGTAATCGGGGCCGATGGGATAAGGGGAGAGAGGGGAGAGAGCGTCTATTCATTTCGGGGGAAGGGGGAAGGGCGAATGTCACGGTAGGACCAGGGGTTCGTCCGGGAAGGGGGACCAGGGGTTCGTGTAAATTTTCGGGGGGTTCTTCCAGACTAAAGTCTGGGTCAGAGGGAGGTTGGTCTCTTGGGGGAGGCGTAAACGGATGGGTGGCCTGTGACCGTCGATTTCGGGGCGACGGAACCGGAGGAGGGGAAGACGAAGACCGTATAGGCGGGGCTGGTGTTGGCATTGGCGGAGGCCACAAAACTTCAGCGACATCTGGAACTTCCAACGCATGTGCCAGAGTGTACGGAAGACCGACTCGACTGTCACTATCCTCGCGCCAATGGATGGGGATGTAGGGGTAACGAGTCCGAATCTCGTGTCTCAGGAGCCGATCCTTAACTTGATCGATCGATCCCTCCAGGCTTATCCCTGCTCGATCGCCACGAAAAAGTATGTCCGAAAAATTTCTAAGGCCCTCTATGTCAAGAGTCAGGGCCGTTATTGAAGGGCCAGTGGCTAACGGTCGATACGGCGTATGACCTAGACCACTACTCGTCGCTGTTGTGGTCGTTATCGGGGCGGTACAGGCCGGGGTTGTGACCGTTACGGTCGAAACCGGAACGTCGACCGGGGGATACATCGCGAAAAAAAAAAGGGGAAACAAGAAAAAAGAAAAAAGAGAAAAAGGCAAAAGCTTAGTAAACTAAATAGAACTTGTTTGGTAATTTTACCCAAAAGGGGTTGTTACTCCCGGGAATTGACTAAATTGATCTGTTTTTTTTAAAAGGGGAATTTAAAACAGTAAAAATGAGAAAAGGGAACAGAATTGAAGATTCAAAAATAAAGGGGAGAATTTATCATCACGAAACTAACGAAAATAAATGGTAAATACGAGGGGAGAACTCGAATAATTGATCAAAGGGGATTCTCAATCGTCAGGAAATTGACGAAAATTGTTTTTAATCGAATTGGGAGGGCAATAATATCCTTCGGGGATTTTTCAGGGTGAATGCCAGGCAAGGGGGTTATTGCTGATGAGGGGGGGGGAGGGTACTATTTTCGTCGAGTAGCGTAATCACGCAATACTCGGCGAGCACACGAAAATCCTACTAAATCTGACGAAATAATATTCTAGACTCGAAATAATATTTACCAAGTCAGCAAGGTATTGAAAAACACAAGGGAAACGAGGTAGGGGAACTCAAGGTCACCAAAACAATGGAGCTAGCGCTCGGCAGTCTCGCGCCGAGCGTTGTGCGATCGTCGAACGCGGTAGGGGGAGGGGGTCACTGGTGAGCACTATTTCGCACGCTAGGCAAAGGGGCAGCGAAAATCGAAAAATCAAGTCGAAAAAGTCGAAAAATCAAAATAAATGGCTGAATTCGTTTAATCGGAAGTTTTTTTGTTTGTTGGTGAAGGGTATCGCAGGAAAAAGGGGAAAAGTTAATAACTAATGGTTTTTTTCAGGCCCCACGTTGGGCGCCAAAAATTTGTGACGGGCTCGACACAAGCGCAAGAGAAAATGGACAAAAATGGGAAAAATAAATCGTACGAAGAATTATAAAAATAATAAAACAATCCGTGGTTTATTGCGGGTGAAGAATACAAAGAAAAGAAGGGCGCCAGCTGGTTGATTCGGTCCAGCAACCGGTACAAAATTTATTCCAAAATGGTCAAAAGAAAAAGAAAAGAACAATGTGAAAGAATTTAATGTGTAAAATAATCCAAAATATTTAATCGGGCTGGCTCAGGGAGAAGCTAGAAAAGTCTTAAACGCAGGGACCGCGAGTCCCTGAAACTCAGGCGTCTTATTATACCAGTGACGTACGCACAAGGGGGAACGGGCGAGCGAGCCACGCGGTGGAGCGAACCACGCGAACACTCGAATCGAGTTCGGCCGGCGAAACCCGATTGACCGAACGAAACAGAGCCTCGCTCGATCCACGCACAAAAATCCGATAACGGGACTCACTGCTTGAAAAAGGGAACACGAGGTGGGCGATCGACGAGGGGAATCGACAAAAATTGTAATGACGGGGCTCGAAAACGCGAAGAAAAATCCAAAGACGGGGTGGGCGCGAAACAACGGGGGATGGCGAGAAAAAAAGGGCAAAGTGACTTCGCGGGGGTGGACGGGGAAACGACTCGAGGCACAACACTCGTCGCGTCGACTGACCGACGAAATAAACTCTTTCTCGAACGAAATGTTCGAGAAAGCAAACGAAAACTTGATCGGGAATTTGGGAAAGCACGAGGGGATAATGGCGTCGCACGCCCGGCAAGAATCGAAGGACTTACTTGTCTTCTCGGTTTTATCGAATAAAACGCGAGAATGCGGTGCCAAAACTAATCCAAACTGTCCTGAGAGTGGTCCTTCGGGAAGCCGGGTCGTCGTTAAAGATTTTTATCGTGATGATCGGGTCACAAAACTCGAAAGGGAAGAAAAACTGTGTGTGGCTCTGTGCCTCGTCGTCTCCAAAGCGGAAGTGTGGCGCTCCGGGCTCTCCTCGAGCTCCCGGCCGCGTGATAGCGGCTGGTTTGAGGCTTTTCGAGGCCCGGCAGCGCCAGCAGCCAATCAGGCTGCAGCGTTGTAGTCGGCCGTCGTTCGATCGAATATCGAGCGCCGGCCTCGCGAGATCGCGCACCGATGGCGCCACGCTGTCTGCCTCGCGAGACCGAGGCTCGATAAAAGATGGCGGCGCCCACGGCTGTCAAAACGGCCGTGGCGCGATCGTATCGACGGCCTCGCCTCGACGCCGCGGAACCCGCTGTTTCCCTCCGACCTGACGGACAAGCCTATTGTCGGAGGGACGATGACGGACACGAGTTCCGCGACTCGGCGACGTCGACAGGGCTAAGGGGGGGTCGGGCTGAGGGTGGGAACATAAAATATTACTCGCGGGGGAGGGAGGGAAAAACCAATTAAAGAGGGCAACGCGATTTTCGGGGTCGCTCGATCGGTGGGTCGCTCGCCCGCGCTCGCGTGAATAGTCGCAGTCGAGCTGCTGGTCCAGCGACGGTCGTCAGCCACGTTCGGTCCTCCTCGGTCTGCGGGGGCTAGAACATAAGAGAGAAGAGAGCCGGTCCCTTTCGGGGATCCGGCGACTCCCGCTGCGGCTCGACGCTGGCAGAAAAAAAGGGCAAAGAAAAATGTGACAACGTCACAGTGTTTAACAAGTGGTGCTCCGATTTCGAAGGTTAGGTTATGTGGTGGTATAAAGTCTACAGTTTCTTTTTGGGTATTTTCTGTGGTAGTAATTAATTTAAAATCGGCGGCAGTGACGGAACATTTCCCGTCCAAAACCAGTATTCCCGTGTCGGTAATCGTTGTGTACGCAATTTTCGCATTTTTGCATTTTATCGTTAGCGGTTCCGGGTTTGGTGCTACGTAGAGCCATTTTCCGGGTTGATCTAATGTTATTATCATGGTGTTTACAAGTTTTGCTATTCGTGGCGTACAGCTGCTTTTTTCTGGTTCGCTGCCTAGGTAAATTGCTATCTCGCAGGGGATCGTATTTCCAATGACTTGCGTTGCGTGTTTTGGTTGACAATAATACTGTTTTCCTATCGTTTTGCATTCTTTCTGTTGGATGTTATCGAGAGGAAGAGGGACGATAGGTTTATTGAGAAAGATAACTTTTGTAATACTGCTTTATTGAATACAAATAACTCGTTGCTCACTGGCGTGGGCAACGGTCACGGAACAACAACTGAATGTTCTTGCCGGCAACGCAAGTAGTGCGCTGCGGCGCCTTAATACTACCGTTCACTCACGCATGCGCGGTGAGTCTTTCGACGCGCGAGAACTATTTATTCCCAACACTCCCGCCGTTTGAGTGCGTCGAGGATCCTATGCCTAATTTATTACATAGATTCTGAAACTGTCTCTTTGGAAGTGCTTTGGTAAATACATCAGCCAGCTGCTGATCCGTAGGAACATATTCTACTGATAATTCCCCACTCTCCACAGTTTCACGAACATAGTGATACTTAATGTCTATATGCTTTGTTCGCTTGTGGAACTCCGGATTTTTGATTAATCGGATTGCACTTTGATTGTCTACTCGCAGAACCATCGCGGTTACCGGTAGACACCTGAGGTCGTTTAACAATTTTCTCAGCCAAATGGCTTCTTTTGCAGCCGCTGCTGCCGCGACGTACTCAGCCTCCGTCGTGCTGAGTGTGACTAGCTTTTGTCGTTGGGACGACCACGTGACAATCCCGTTCGATAAACAAAACGCATAACCCGTGGTGGATCTACGCGTCTCCACGTCACTTGCAAAATCCGAGTCTGAAAACCCCAGTAACTCCGAGTTACTCCCGCCGCTTTTATACATTATCCCGACTTTCATTGTTCCGACCAAGTACCGGTAAATTCTTTTTACCGCTTGCCGGTGACTTTCGTTGTGATTACTAAGATATTTACTAACTGAGTTCACCGAATATGCAATCTCCGGTCGTGTCACGACTGCAAGAAACATTAATGAATCCACTGCTTCTCGAAACGGTGCTGTACTTGGGTTTTCATCGTCGCGATCGTTTGGAACTAGTCGCGCGTGCGGGTCGGCAGGAATACTTGCCGCTTTTGCATCGATCATCTTGAATTTGTTAAGGATTTTCTTTACGTACGCTTCTTGATGCAAGAACATGGTTTTCTCTACTCGATTTTTTTCGATTTGTACGCCCACAAATAACTTTCCATCCCCGATCGCAATCTCGAACGCGTCTCTAAGCGATTTAATTACCGACTCGAGGGCTTTACTCGTTTTTGCTGCGATGAGTCCGTCATCTACAAAAAGCGCTAAAAATATATCTACACTGTTTACTTGTCCTCGAAATATACACTTGTCTCCTTCCGTTTCGCGAAACTGATATTTTTCTAGGAACTCACGGAACTTTTTGTTCCAGCACCTGGGTGCTTGTTTCAAGCCATACAACGACTTGTTCAGTTTACACACGAAACCACGTTTGTCTTCTTTCTTGACGTTGAGTCCTTCGGGTATCTCCATGTAGATCTCTTCCTTCAGCTCGCCGTGGAGGAAGGCCGTTCTCACATCGAACTGTGTGAGCTCCAAGTCCTGTTCAGCTACCATGGCCAGTAGAACTCTTAACGAGTCGTATCTCACGACTGGCGAGAAGGTCTCCGTGTAGTCTAGTCCCTCTTTTTGTTGAAATCCCCGTGCACAAAGTCTCGCTTTGTACCGGTATACGTCGCCCGACATGTCTTGTATGACCTTGAACACCCATTTCGAATCAATGGGCTTCCGGTCCGATTTCCTTGGGACAATCGACCATGTTTCGTTCTGATCGTGTGCGTCGAGTTCTTCCTGGATCGCCTCGGCCCAATTTTCGGCCTCAGCCCCGTTCATCGCCTCCTGGAATGTGTTTGGCGGATTATATTCAGCGAAGTCGACCTCGTACCTGATTGGTGGACGGATGTTTGCACGGTCCCGCAGTAGTCTGTCATTTTCCGGTTGATTTAGATTTTCTTCTCGACAAACTGCTTGTTGTACGTTTCTTTCAGGTTCTCCCTGAGCTTCCTGGCGTTCTTCCTCCTCTTGCTGCTCGTAGGGTTCAGCTTCGTCTCCATTTTCATCTGTTGGGAGGACGTATTCGAGTTCTTCCCCCTTATTTGCCCCAAGCTGCGACTTTTCGTTGAATGTGACGTCTCTCGATACATAGATCTTCTTGTTCTATGGATTATACAGACGATAATTCATTGAGTCGTTTTGATATCCAACAAAAATGAGCTTTGTGGCCTTCGTATCTAATTTCTTTCGGAATTGTTTGTCGATATGCATGTACGCATCCGATCCGAACACTCGAAAATGAGACACATCTGGTGTTTTTCCAAACCAGATCTCGTACGGCGTTTTCTCTTTACCGGTCGCCAGTACTCGATTGAGCACGGTCACTGCTGTACCGACTGCTTCTGCCCAAAGCGAGAGAGGAAGTTTCTTTGCCGTTATCATCGTGCGCGCACTCTCGATGATCGTTCTGTTGTCGCGCTCGGCTTTCCCGTTCTGCTGGGGAGTGTAAGGTGCCGTGTTTACCAGCTCGATACCACGAGCCTCGAGATATTGCTTCATTTCTCGATTGCAATACTCTCGTCCATTGTCCGTACGTAACACCTTCATTATCTTGCCGAATTTGTTGGCAATCAATCTTTCGTATTTCTTGAAAATGTCGAAAACATCAGATTTGTGTTTCATGAAATAAACATACCGAAATCCTGATGCGTCGTCCTTGAAGGTTATGCAGAATCTTGCACCTCCGATTGACTCTGTTGAAAATGGTCCACATACATCCGAGTGTATGTATTCTCCCGGTTTCGTGTTTCTTTTTGTCTCGTTCTTCTTGAACGGTAGCCTGTGTGCTTTTCCCAGTGCACACGATTCACAGAAGAAATTGTCAATGTCTGTTAATTTTACACCACGAATGAGACCCTTTTGCGTCATTTCACGCAAAATTTTATTGTTCACATGTCCCATTCGTTCGTGCCAGGCACGCAAGTTGACTGTTGACACATTTGCTTCACTCGCAACACTCGATTTTTTCGCTTTAAAAAGCATTCGGTAAATCTGATTGTCTTGTTGTACACCGACACCGAATATTTCACCGTCACGGCTAATTGTCACTTGTTTTCCTTTAAACAACACGTCAAAACCTTTTTCAGTGCATACACCGACTGAAAACAAGTTCTTTCGAATCTTCGGAACGTAGAGAACGTTTTCGATTCGAGCTTCACACCATTTACCGTTCACGAGTGTGTCGATGAGCACAGTGCCACTACCGGTAATGTCGCACACGCCATTGTCCCCGAGCAATATTGACTCGCCACTGCTCGGTTCAAATTCACTGTACCAGTCCCGTCGGTAAGTAATATGCCTGGATGCACCGCTGTCGGTAATCCAGACATCGCTTGTGTCGACTGCCATGAGTCGTTCTACGACTTCACTACTCGGCACTGTGTCGGAATTCACTTGTCGCTGTTTTTGTTCACTTGTCGAAGCGACGAACGCACACTCGCGAGGGTTTTCACCGGTATTTTCTCTGTCCCTTTTCTTTTTCCGGCAATCGCGAGCTAGATGTCCTTTTCTTTTGCAATAAAAACACTCGACACTTGTATTTTTACTTTCACGATTTTTCTCACTGTCTTTTTGTTGATTCGCGGCGAACTTTTTCTTTTTGTTCCCGCCAAGACTAACAGCGGCTAGCGCCTGAGTGACGTCATCGTCACCTTCGAGTTTCCGTTCTTCCTTCAATAATCGCTCCAAAAGATTATCAAGGGTTTGATTTGCTTCGGGTACGCTGTCCCACGCTGTCTGGAGAGCGTTAAACTTTGTCGGGAGACTTCCAAGAACCTTCGCCATTATGGCCGTGTCCGACACCGCTTCTCCCAGATCTTTCAGTTGGGCCGCCATGTTTTGTACCCGGGAAACGTGTTGTACAACCGACTCGTTTGAATCCATGCGATGTCCGTGGAACTTTTGTAGCAGGAGCATCTTGTTCGACACTGATTTCTGCTCGTGAATTCTCACCAATTTGTCCCACATTTCCTTCGCTGTAGTGCAGTTAAGCAAACAGTCGAGCTGAGAATCCTCGATCGACGAGGAAACTATGCACATGGCCGTCGCGTTGTCTTTCACCCACTTTTTACCATCGGCAGTGATTGCTACTGCCGGCATCACTCGCTCGCCCGTTACGACGTCTTGAATCCCGTTCGCGATGAGCATCGAGTTCATTCGAAATTTCCACGCTTGAAAATTCGAGCCATCAAACTTTTTGATGTTCTTAACCAGAGTTGATTCCGCCATTTTCGTTCGATTATTTTTCCGTACGCGTTTATTACCGGTACACTACAATGGCGACCACGTGTCGACCACCAAGAATGAAAAAAATCGAGATAAACGTTTTCTCTCTATCGCTCTCTAACTTCGACAACCAAGTCTCACGCAGGCTGCTTGCCTGGGCCCATAACCTGTTGGATGTTATCGAGAGGAAGAGGGACGATAGGTTTATTGAGAAAGATAACTTTTGTAATACTGCTTTATTGAATACAAATAACTCGTTGCTCACTGGCGTGGGCAACGGTCACGGAACAACAACTGAACGTTTTTGCCGGCAACGCAAGTAGTGCGCTGCGGCGCCTTAATACTACCGTTCACTCACGCATGCGCGGTGAGTCTTTCGACGCGCGAGAACTATTTATTCCCAACACTTTCAAATTTTCTTCTGTTAGCGTGAGGTAATTTCTGTTTTCGCTATTTACTGTGATGAATTTTTCTTTCGTTTCTAGAAATTGGAAAGTGTTTGAATTTGTTCTTACTGGTAACGGGTAGACTTTGTTTATTTTGAATTCTGTATTTTCTATTAGCGGTATTTTTATTACGATCACTACTCGTGATTCGCTGCTGTAAGAGCCTAGTTCGGATGTTTTCAATATTTTTTGCATTTTTTCTGGTGTTATTTCCGCTGGAAAACTTAATCCTGAGGGGATGCTTGGGAGCGCTTTCTTTAAATATTCTGTAAGCTGTCTCGGTGAAATAATAGTTGGGTCTACTATTCCTTTTGTAATTCCTACTAGGAAAGTTGATATTCTTCGTACGTCGCTCAGTAGTGGCGTTAGTACTAAACCTACTGTGTTTATGTTTTCGTCTAGGTTTTCTCTTTGTTGTACTAGGTCTGTCTGTTGGTTAAATGCTTGCTCTATATTTCTTACTGCTTTGTTTAAAGCTTTTATGTTAGTTAGTGTCTTCGCTTTGTCCTGATCAAAAAGGGTCGTTGTTGATTTTAGGATTTGCAAGTTTTCTTTTAGTATTTTTTCGTCCGTTGCTTGTCTGTTAGTTATCTGTTGTATTTTGTCTTCTATTTTTTGGGCGTCGTCTGCGTCCAAATTTCCTGTTATTGATTTAATTATTGATCCTAGACCGTTTATCAATCCTCTTTTTTGTCTGGGTGCTTTTCCGACGAGGTCGTGAATTGTTTGTAGTTCGCTTTTTAGTGATTCTATTGTCGGTTCTAGGGTGGCTGATAATGTTGAACATAAGGTGTCGTGTTTCATCTCGCTGCAGAGGTGTTGTAGGGCCCTGATGGTATGTCCTAGGGCGGCTTCTCTTGCTTCTATTGGTGTTAGGTCCAATTGGATAGCCAATTTCCAAATTTCCTTGACGGTGTGTAAAGTTCCTACTTCCTCATAGTAAATTCCAGGGGTGGTTCGTAATTTTTCCACGTGGAATTGTTCTTTCGCTGTTGTCAAGGACAGCGAGATCGTATACCTGTAATGGTGTGCTCTATTAGCTTTCTTGAATATTTCGTGGGAAAGTTCTTATCATTTGTATTTCGCTGTTGCCTTGTGGCGGATTTTGCTGATGCTATATCCGCTTAAGTGCGGTTGCACTGGGCTGCGAGTTTGACTCGTGAATTCATCTGTCTTTTTCTGTGTCACGGTTAGAGTCTGGGGTGTCTTTTTCTAAGATCTGTCCTCTCTGTTTGCTAATTTTTTTTCTATAAAATCTCGTGCAGTGGTCTGTCGCTTCATTACCACAGTTTTCGTCGTACGTGTCACGTCGTCCTGAATCAAACGGTGAGTTTTTTCGACTGACGTTTCTATTTATTATTTTATTGTTTTATTTTATTTTATTTTTGTTATAAATTTTTTGAAATTTCCGTATATTATATTTTTTTTCTTATATTTTATTAATTTTTATTATATTTTATTAATTTGAATCCCCTTTTTTTTTCTTTTGTTTTTTTTTTCTTTCTTCTTTTCTTTCTTGTCCTTTCGTTGGTTATTTTTCCGTTTATTTATTTTCCCATTTTGTTTTATTGTTTATTTTGTTTTTTCTTTTTTTTTTCAGAAGATGTCGTCTTTGGGAAAGAGAAATCGTACGGTGTCGTTCAGCGCAGTAGCGCATTGCTGGAGGGACGGCAAGTTTTGGTGGATGGTAAGTGTCGTATTTTTTCATTATTATTATTAATATTATTATTATTATATGTAATATTTTTTTTTTGTTTCTCTCTCTTTTTTTTTCCAATTATTTCTGTTATTATTTTATTTTATTTATAATAATTTGTTTTTGTTTTGTTTTTCTTTTTCAGAAAGTTCCCAAATCGGCGTATCATGGGCCAATTGGCCAATTGTGGATGGCGCCGTTCATCGCGGCTGCGAAAGTCGTGAGGAGCCGGCGTCGGGATTGCGCCCTGGCTTGGGCGCGGCTGTGGAGGGAAGATCCCTGGTCCCGGGAGATAGATTTGTGGAACTCCGATGATGTTCCCGGGAACGTTTTGGGCTTACGTCGACTTTTCGGTATGCCGGTGTTTCCGGGCCCAGTGGTGGGCCCTTGCGACGAGGAGCTGTGGGCGCTGTTCGGCCCCGATCAGTTTCGTTTTCGGCGATGTTCAAAATTGTAGTTACATTTAAGTTTTGTTTTTGTTTTTGTTTTTTTTTTTTTTTTTCAAAATTTCTTAAATTTTTTCTTGAATGTAACAATGTAATTTCTTGAATGTCTTGAATGTAACAATATACTTCAAAAATTTAATTCTTCGTTTTTTCAATTTTATTTTTTCGATCACGTTCCTTTTTCCTGCCTTTCTTAGTTATTATTTATTTATTTTAATTGAATCGATTATTTATTATTTTCTTTATTATTTATATTTTTTTTCTATTTATTTTATTTCAAAAATTTTGCTTCAATTTTCTTCTTGTTTGTTTTTTGTAATTTAGTTTAGTTTTTTGTTTGTTATTTTCCTTTAGTATCATTTTTATTTTGAGTTTTCTTCCAATTCTTATTTTCCTCTTATTTTTTGATATTTTTCATTTTATTTTTCGAAACAATAGTTTTTTTTTTTTTCGATTTTATTTCATTATAATTTTTATTTCATTGGGTCATGCGGACGTCGCGAGTCCGTGTGTGAGCGTCAGCGTTTTTTTTTTTTTTTTTTTTTTTTCGTTACGCTGAAAACTCGCGCGTGTTAATGGGTCGGGTGTCGGCGGCCATATTGTCGGCGGCCATGTTGTCGGCTACTGGGCGACGTACGGTTTAATGCGGTCGACGTGTACTCGCATCGTACGTCGTCCGCGGTTGATAATATAATTCACGGCCGACTCTTTGCTCTGCACGGTGTAAGGGTTACTGGGTTACCGGCGGCTTTGTCCCTGCACTCCTTTACCTTTTCCTTTCCCGTAATTAATTGTTCTCGTGCAATTTGCCAAGTCGCGCGCAACCGTTCCCTCAATTCGGCGACGTAATCGTCGTACGTGTATGTAGTACGAGGGGGTTGCTTGAGTGCGGTCGGTAAGTCTGCTCGTTTACCGAAAACGAGTTCGTAGGGGGAATATTTGGTCGCGGTGTGGGGGGTGGTGTTGTACGTAAACATAGCGTATGGTAGCCACTCATCCCAATCCGCTTGATCTTCTTGTATAAAGTTTTTCAGGTATTCCGCCAAAGTTCGATGAGATCTTTCGAGGGCTCCGTTCGATTGCGGATGATAGGCCGTCGTTTGTATTTTTTTGATTTGCAGGAGTTTGCACATTTCTTTGAACAGGTCGCTGAGGAAATTTGTCCCTTGATCCGATAGAATTGTTCGCGGGGTCCCGAATTTACAAATGATTTCGGTAATTAGACCCTTTGCGACTTCCTTTGCCTCCTGATTCTTTAAAGGTACGGCGGCGCTGTATTTTGTAAGCGCGTCTTGGAAAGTAAGGATATATTTATTTCCTCTCTCTGTTTCTGGTAACGGTCCTACTATATCTACTGCACATTTTTCAAACGCTTGATCAGGGGTGTCGGTAATTACCATGGGTGCACCTTTCGTTCGCGTTAATTTATTCCGCTGACACTTATCGCATGCAGATACGTATTCTTGTATCTCTTTTACCATTCCAGGCCACGTTTCTCTCTTATTCTTTCTGTCATTCTTTTTATTCCTGGGTGTCCGCCGAGTGGAGCGTCGTGATATTCTTTTAATATTATCTTTCTCTCCGTCTCGCTCGGGCACGTTCGTTCTATGCTGGAGTCAGGTGTCTCGGTTTCGCTCTCGCTCTCTCCTTCGCCCGTCTCCGGCGAAGTGTTTTCTGCTGACAGCTGTTCCTTCTGTTTGTTTGCGTGCTGTCCTTTTCTCGACGTCTGACCATGTGGGAGGGCGGGGTCTGATGTGCATGATGGCCGCGGCTCTGGAATGCATGATGGCCGCGGTCCCGCGGCCTTGCGCGGCCTTCCCCGTCCTCGCTTCTCGGTCGGGTCGCGTTGCTCGGCCTGAGTCAGCATTATTTCATAAATTCTGCTGAGTGCATCCGCGTTTGTATTCTTTTTTCCAGCTTTATACTGGATCTCGTATGTATACTCTTCCAGTTTAATTCTCCATCGCATTAACCTGGAACCTGGGTCTTTTACGTTAAAAAGCCAGGTGAGGGGTTTGTGATCGGTGACGATGATGAATTTCGTACCGTAAATATATGGGCGAAACTGTGTGACTGCCCAAACGATGGCTAACATTTCCCTTTCCGTTGTGGAGTAATTCCTTTCCGCTTTATTTAGGGTTCGGCTGGCATAACAAATAGGTAATTCTTCTCCTATTTTTCCTTGTGACAAAATTGCTCCGATTGCTTTATCCGAAGCGTCCGTGGTAATTACGAACGGCTTGGTGAAGTGTGGATATTGGAGAATCGGTGCTGTGCTCAGCGTTTCTTGGAGTTGCTCGAATGCTTGTTGTGCGCTCTCTGTCCACTCGAATTTTTTCTCCTTTTTTATGAGTTCTGTGAGTGGTTTGGCTAATTTTGAGAAATCCTGTATGAATTTTCGATAGTAGCCTGCAAGACCCAGAAAGGATTGTACTTCCTTGACGTTTTTTGGAATTGGAAATGATTTTACAGCTTTTATTTTTTCAGGATTGGGTTTCACTCCCACTTCGGTGATGACGTGACCCAAATATTGCGTTTCTTTTCGCAGAAAATGGCATTTTTTCGGTTGAACTTTTAGGTTGGCTTCTCGTAGCCGGTCGAATACTTCTCGTAGTCGATCGTTGTGTTCTTCGAAGGATGATCCGTGGATAACGATGTCGTCGAGGTAGACGTAGCATTTTAATCCTTGTAGTCCGGCCAAAACCGCGTCCATCAGTCGTTGGAACGTCGGTGGGGCATTTTTGAGTCCGAAAGGCATGCGGTTATATTCGTAGTGTCCCATGGGCGTCGAGAAGGCTGTTTTTTGTTTATCCTCCTCGGCCATCTGAATTTGGTGAAAACCAGAGGCGAGGTCGAGCGTGGTGAAATATTTTGCCCGACCCAATTGATCTAAAATTTCGGAAATGTTGGGGAGAGGGTATGAATCTCCCTCTGTGACTTCGTTTAATTTCCGAAAATCCACTACGACCCGTTTGCGAATGTTGCCTTCGGCGTCGGCCTTTTTTGGAACGACCAGTAACGGCGCATTCCATGGACTTTTGCTCGGACGTATGATTCCGTCTTTGAGCATTTCTTTTGCCTGTGTCATCACTTCGGTCTTGTGCATTTCGGGTAACCGATATGGCCGTATGTTTACCGGCACGGTGCCTTCCCGTGTATGTATACGGTGTTTCACAAGATCTGTTGTCCCTAGTATTTCTCCCTCGAGATGAAATACGTCGGAATATTCGTTGCTAAATTCCCTTAGGAATTTTTCTTCCTCCGGGTTGAGATGTGCCTGACTTCCCAATTCCTTCCAGAGTTTTTCCTGTCTTTCCTGTCTGCTTATTGCGTTGATTTCAGGAGTTTTTTCTTCCGGTTTGGTTTCCGGCTTGGACTCGTTTGGAAACTCTTCGATTTCCACGGTGGGCCGGTTTATTTCGACCTCTTTTTCCAGGGAGTTCCTCAGGACAATGGGGCATGCGAGTCCTGTTGTGGCGGTATTTCCGCCCATAGTGATGCCTGGAGATATTTCTGCGGCGATTACGCAACCTACCTTTCGTTGCTTGGTTTTGGCGTAGTGTACGCTCTCGGAACGGGCTGGTAATTTCAGCTTTCCGCTTCCATCGATCAATGGTTCGGTGTGTCCGTAAATTTTTATTGAACGGCCACCGAGTATGTCCACGTTGTGCTTTTTTATGAAGTCCATGCCCAGGATTCCGTCGGTGTTGATTCCGATCGCGTCGTCGATGACGAAGAATCCGTGGCGCACGTTTACTGCTGGCGTTTCCAACACCAGGTCCACTTTACATATTGCGTGGAAAACGTTTCCTCCGACCCCTTTCAGCTCGATTGTCTCGTTGTATGCTTTGGTGTCGGGAAAGATTGCACCCTTTTTTATCAAACAGCATTGTGCTCCTCTATCGCCTTTGAGGGTGAGAACTTTCTCTTTTGCCTGCAGTGATGCGATGTAAAAATCGGTCGCTGAATCCTCGGGATTTATGGCGCATATTTGGATACCTGCATGGGTTACGTTCGACCTATTAATTTTGAGCTGTCCTGTAGCTCGTTGCTCGGCAATGGTGCTGACGGTGAATTCCTGGGCAGCCTCGATGGAGCTGACCGTGAATGACCCTACTGTAGGTTTCTGGTCGTTCGACGTTTCACCTGTCGTATTGCGGGAACCATTGTTGTTTCCGTTGTTGTTTCCGTTGTTGTTTCCGTTGTTGTTTCGGTTGTTGTTACGGTTGTTGTTGTAACGGTTGTTGTTGTTACGGTTATAGTTGTTATTTCCGGTTCGTCCATTGAAATTTCCACGGTTTCTTCCAGAATTTCCCTGCTGGGAGTTATTTTGGCTCTGTCCAGAACCGTTTTGGCCCTAGTTTCGTTGCCTAAGCCTACTGCGACATTCCTTCCAATGATGGCCTGATTTTTTGCAGTAGGTGCAGGTTATTACTTCTATGTTACCTGTGGGAACGGGTAAATTGCTTCGTCCGTTTGGCGAATTTGGGCTTCGGCAGTCTTTGGCCGAATGTCCGGGTTTTTTGCACTTTTGGCAAAATTCTTGACGCCTCTCGGGGTGCGTCTGTTTTGCTACAGATTCGTAGCCTTGCAGGACTGTTTCTTCGTTTTGGGCCCCTTTTATTGCTGCGGTTAAATCTGGGTACCCTATAGCTTTCACGAGGATTTGGTACTCCTTTTTGAGTCCTCGTTCGAAATTGGATAACGCTAATTTTTTCACGTAGCGTTCTACCGCGAGTTTTTCTACTATAGAAGATTCGGATTCTATGCTCGCTTCTATCAGTTCCATTGTAAGGATTTGTAGTCTTTTCCCAAAGTCGGCTATGCTTTCGTTGTGATTTTGTTTGCACGTATGCATCTCTACTTGTAGAGCTTCTACGGTTCGTTTCGCCCCATATCGTTCCGTTAAGTGTTGCCTGAATGCTTCGAATGATTCTATCGTTTTGTACCGAACGTCTTCCCGTGCATCGTCAGTCAGTTTTGTCGCTAGTACGAGTTTCAGAAGGGTGGTTTTGTCGCAATCGTCTACTAAGCTGTGGGCTAGTTCGTACGCGTCAAGTAAACCTTTCGCGCGTCTAGGGTTTTCGCCATCAAATACGGGAATAATTGCTCGTGCTTCGCTTAGGGACATTCCTCCTCTCGCCCTTCTTGGAGGGGTTTGAAGGACACCGTGTTGACCGCTTGCACCCGCGCCACCGGCGTGCGTATCTTTTAGATTTACGGTTTCTGGCATATTGACGTTATGCGGGATAATAGACAAAGAAAGCTCTGGCAAATCTGTTCTATTGAAGCTATCGGTTTCTTCCGCGTCTCGAAAGGATTCTTCCGAGTCGAAAGACCGGTTTAAAGTATCTGTGCTTCGATTACGTTTGATCTTTTTGACTGACGGGGAATTTTCTTTCTTGGGGGAACGCGTAAAAGTGAGGTTTCGATTGAAAATTGAGTCTAGGGATCGAGATAATGAGCGCGCGCCTGGTAGTTTTAGACGGTTTACGAGCTCGTCGTTGGACATGCGTATATAGTTCGCTCGATATTTTCGCGACTGGTTTTGGCGGGTTATAGGAGAAATTGTTCCTTCACTTACAGTATGATGGTCTGGTAGATCTGCATGCTGCTGCTGCTGATCGATCCGCTAGCTGGCCTCCTCTCGAAGCTGG
Source organism: Hyposoter dolosus (assembly GCA_963921915.1). Lineage (NCBI taxonomy): Eukaryota > Metazoa > Arthropoda > Insecta > Hymenoptera > Ichneumonidae > Hyposoter > Hyposoter dolosus. The sequence continues at coordinate 1,550,421 of OY998132.1, read as the reverse complement.
TGAATCTGCTTGGCTCGATTGGTCCGCTCTTCGGGTTGACGGTTGTCGTTCTCCGGGTGTCGAGTTCGAACAGCTTTGGGCGCCCGTTGTCCTTGTTCGGCTGGTCTTCAGATACTTGACTGATGTCGTTCTTCTGGCGTTGTGTGAAACTCTTCTTTTCACCTTAGAGTTGTAGTCGAGTTCTTGAGTTGTGGCAATCCCACCGCTGCCACCAATGTTGTGCCCGTGCAAATCGTCACGTGGGGACGAGTTTGGTTGGGACTGATTTATTCGGGTTATTGCCAAGGTTGAGTTAATCTCCAACCCAATACTTTCAGTTTTAACTCTAAGTTTATTAAAAATAGTTCGTTACAATCAGGTTAATTGCCTCGAGACCAATGACGCGATAATAATCTGATGTTTCGGTGTCTGATCGCAGAATGCTCGATTTGGGCGTTGCTTTCCCTTTTTATAAAGTTAGGGGTTAACAATTATTTGTGGAGGTGGTAATGATAAGTGGTGGGCAATCGATCGTCCGATGCCTTGGGGTTATTGTACAGGTAGATGGGGACGGTCGATGCTGAGTTTGATCGTCAGCGTTTTGACATGGCCTCGAAGTTGGAGCGAAGTCTATTCAACTTGCTGAGGGATGCGCTTTTGACACGGCGCGTGCACGACAGGTCAACTTCCTGTTGCTGGCGATTAATGTCTTGATTTTTATGGAATTGGTTGCTATGCGGGCGCAACAGGGAATGCAACTATGAATGTAAAAATATTCGAAATTGGGTTGCATTTTTAGGAAGATCCAAATGAATCCAACTACCAACGTGGGTAAACTGGTTTCAGTGCGCTCGAAGTTTGCAAAAGCCATTGCACTGAACATTGGATTCATTTATTATGTGAACCAAGTAGCATCGAGCTGTGGAACGGTGAGATTTTTCTGAATACGCGATATCAGATGATTCCAGCTATGACTGACTGAATTTTGAAGACAAACCGATTTAAATAATTACATGCAATCATATTTTTTCGTGGATTCATCTGGAAAATATAGGAATGTGGAAATGTAGATTACACCGAAGAGCCGCTCGACAATGCAGCATTGAATTTAATAAAATTCGAAATCGATGTGAACTTTTATTAAGCCCCGAATAAATCCAAGTACGAACGAGGGTGAACGAGTTTCAGTGTGCTCGAAGTGTGCGAAAACCATGGCACTGAATATTCGATTCACTCATTATGTGAACCAACTAGCGTCGAGCTGTGGAACGGTGAGATTTCCCTGAACACGTGACGATAGATGACTCCAGCTATAAATGACTAAATTTTGGAGACAAACCGATCCAAATAATTGCACACATTCGAATTTTTCGGTGGATTTATCTGGGAGATGTAGAATTTGATTACTCCAGTGTCGCTCGAGAATGCATTTATTAATGTAAAAATTTACGAAATTGGTGTGAATTTTCAGAAAGCCCCAAATTAATCCAGACCGCAGTTGTGAGCCTCTGTTGTTCTGGCGATAGTGTACTAACCCTAGTTGTTGGATTATTTCTTAGCTCATAGAAAATTCTCCTGTGTCAAGTAGAATCGAAATAAAAATCGATTGAGTAGTTTTCAGGGAATATTTTTATTGTTGTTATTATTATTATTATTATTTTGATTTTCCGTGATGGCAGAAAGGAGTTCCAACTCCTTCTTCCTCTTTCATTTCTTCCCATGTGCAGGCTCCCTGAACGGTTCATCCGCCATCTCTCTTCTACTGACCTCCATATCTCCAGCCTTGTTTCCCGCTTCTACCTCGTCACTATTATCCATTGTGACAGGCTCGACACAATCGCGAGAGAAATGGGGGAGATGAATAAATAAATCACATCGAAAGTAATATTTAAGAATAATAACAAGGGTAAAATTTATTAAAGGGGATTTCAAATGCAAAAATGATGGGCGCCAGCTGGTTTAATCAGTCCAGCAACCGTTACACAAATTGTTGGAAAAATCAAATAAAAACACAAATAAACAATTTAATTAATCGAAATTAATTCGGCTTAGGCTCGGGGAGAATTAAGGGAATCTTAAACGCAGGGACAGAGGGTCCCCGGAACTCAGGCGTCTTACAAATACCAGTGAGGGAGAGGGGATAACAATGAGCGAGCGAGCCACGCGGTCGAGCGACCACGCGAATGTTTGGGTCGAGCGGCGGCGGCGGAGAAGCCCGATTGGCCGAACGAGCCAAAGTCTCACTCGCCAAAAGCTCAAAAAGAATGCAAAACGGGGCTAATTCGACGACAAGAGAGGACACGGGGCTATTGTCTGACGACGAGACTCGAAATTGACGGGAAAAAGGGGCTCAAAACACGAAACAATCACTCAAAAATACTTGACGGGGAAACACGAGGGGAATGGCATGGCAGAAGGGTGTAATGGCTCAAAAAAAGGATTTTTGGGCGGACATTCGAAGCACAACACTCGTCGCGTCGACTGACCGACGAAAGAACACTCTTTCTCGAACGGAATGTTCGGGAAGAGGCAAAAAGGAATCAGCAGACACTGACAAAAAGGGAAGAACAATGGCGTCGCACGCCCGGCAACGAACGAAGGACTTACTTGACTCCACGATTTTCGTAAAGAAAAATGCGAGGAACGATGCCAAAAGATCCAAAAAGGCCGAAGAGTTGTCCTTCTGTAAAGCCGGGTCGTCGTGAAAGGATGCACCAAGAATTTATACTGACAAGGAAAGTCTTTCCGCTGACCTCCTTCAATTTTGATGAAATTGAAATATGTTATTCTTCATCAAAATCTAAGAGACACGTATTGTTTTTTTATCGGCGGAAAAACGTTTCTAAGGGGTGAAAATATCCCCTAAAGTTGAGACCTCCGAGAGGTAGTTTTCAGGTTTCGCCTATTTTCACTCGAGATAAGCGAATGCACCCAAATGGATAATCAACTTAATGATAAACGATGGAAAATGCAACTGGTTTCATATCAGGGGGTTGTACAGGAAAAAAGTTATAGGGGTTGAAATTCACAAAATCGTTATAACAAAAAAACTATAGCACCTATCTCGATGGTTTCAATTGCATTTTGAAGAGAGCAAAAAAGTAGTAGATATGGGTTTTTGCGTTTTTCCCGCAAATGAAGTTAAGGGGGTGAACTACCCCTATATATGTCTACAGTAAATCTCAATAAAACGGCAGTATTTCTTTGTTTTCTTATTTCTTCTCCTTGTGATACGTGTTTTCTTCCAATTTTCAACGTCTACATCTCAAACGATGGATAGATTTTTCTGGAAATAGCATTTTCATAACTGATGAAAGCGATAGAACCAAAAGTGTGCGTCCAATCTTAATAAGTTGTTTTTTATTTGAAGGCAATTTAAGACACTAGTTATACTTGAAAGATTTAATTTTAAATATATTTAAGCAATGAATCTTACCTAATTGAGCAAGGAAATTTCGAAACAATAAAATTTCCCTCTGAAAATTCTACCACTCTATCAATTTTTTATTTTTTGTCACTTTTTACGGTATCCATACCAATCACACCCGTAGTTTCAAAGAATTTTCTTATTTATTTATTTTCGCCGAAAATTACATATGGGTTAATTTAAACGGATCACCATTTTTTTTATTAGTCAATATTGAATAAGCCAGAAGATGAATTCCAAAAATATCTACACCTTATGATCTCACGAAAATTTAGTAAATATTGACGCATTTTCATAGTTATCATAACTCCCCTCTTTCTTAACGGTGTTATCTGGGAATCACTTCTGTTCAGTTTGTGACTCGCTCTCAAAATTAGATTTCAAATACGACGTAGAAGCAGTAACAAAACAGCGATCGCGGCATATATTCACCACAGTCGGCTATTTTTCTTTTACACGAAAGCAGTCACTTGTAATTCGAGACTATTTAAAACGAAATTGTAAATATTCTGATCTGGGGTTTTTCTTAAAGAGGACGATTCGAAAAAAATGCGGCCGGGACTGGACCGGGGATCGAACCCGGGACCTCTCGATTGCCGGTCGAGTGCTCTCCCAACTGAGCTATCCAGGCCGCTGCTACACTTAATTCGAATCGTCCTCGTAACGTGGATTCCACCACGTTACAAACCCCCTTACCAGAGTTTGATTCGGCCCTGGCGGATCGAACTATCACTTTGGGAAACTTAAAGGGAACTGAAAGGGGTACTGAGAGGGAGTTCAGACTGGGGCTGTCTGATGCACCGAAAATGGGAAGGGCTAGCTCGAATTGGGGTAGGGGTCTCAGGTAAGGTTCGTGTCTTCCACGGCAGCCATGATGAAATGATCGCTGGTAGCTATTCAACGGCGGTGGCCCCACGTTGGTTTTTGCCAATTTGTGATCTGGGGTTTTTCTTAAAGAGGACGATTCGAAAAAAATGCGGCAGGGACTGGACCGGGGATCGAACCCGGGACCTCTCGATTGCCGGTCGAGTGCTCTCCCAACTGAGCTATCCAGGCCGCTGCTACACTTAGTTCGAATCGTCCTCATAACGTGGATTCCACCACGTTACAATATTAATCAAAATGAAGATAAATCCTTTGAACGTTATTAGAATGCTTCTCGCAACTTTTGAAGTTATGCATTTACCGGATTCACCAGTAAATAATAATGAAATACAATTGAAAGAAAACTTTGAAAATATTTTGTTGACTGCAATGAACGAATACAGTGGTTTCGAAATGGTGGAAGAAAATTCTTTGCATTTTGAAGAACCGTTCAAGGATTGGGAAATGGAAATTGTTGAAGATAAAGAATGGTCAAACGCCCTGCATGAACCAGAATTTCCGCCTGATACATGCACTCGTGATGACGAAGGCTTATCTTACGAGTACAAATTAAGGGCCGTTGAGTATTGGCGCAGCGGGAAGAAAGGGAATTTAGGTTTGGGCAGTGTTAAACAAAAGTTCAAGAGAGTGCAATCTATAAGACAGTTGCGGCGGTGGGCGCACAATTTGAACAAAGGGGGCACGTGCAAAGAAAAATTAGCACGTATTTGTGCTTACACTTTGGAAAATTTCAAAGTTGCTGTGGATGCTGGTTTGATAGTGCACGATTCCGATTTGAAAAGATGGACCTTACATGCTCAAAGAGAAATAGGGCATACCGATTTTCGTTTCAAAGCATCTCGTACGTGGATAAACTCATTCAAAGCAGCTCATCGTATCGTATCGAGAAAAATAAATAAATTCGTTACATCTAAAACAATTGAAGATGGAACAGTGTTGGAACAACAAATTCGAAAATTTGTCGATGACGTAAAACAAAATATTAAAACTTACGGATTGTCAAATACATTCAACGCAGATCAGAGTGGCTTCCAACTAGAAATGCATTCCGGAAGAACTTTAGCAGTCGAAGGAGAAAAGCAAATACAATGTCTTGTACAATCAGTCTCTTCTATGACCCACAGTTACAGTATTCAACCGACTATATCAGCTGATGGTAAGCTGTTATCTCCTCTATTTTCGGTTTTAAAAGAACCAACTGGCAAGATTGGTCCAATAGTGGAAAAGACGCTTTTCAGACCGGATAATGTGTACATAGAAGTATCCAAGTCTGGGAAGCTTACTTCAGGTATAAATTACACACCCACTGTTTTTGTATAGATATTTTTTCGAATGATGAAAATACGTTTTTCTATTTTCAGATCATTTCAAAACTTGGTTACAGCATGTATTGTTCCCAAAAATTGGTCAAAAATCTTTATTACTGACTGATTCTTGGACTGGACACTGTCCCCAAGCTGTACTTGATGTGAAACGTTCAAATAGAGATGTCAAAGTAATGATTATACCTAAAGGAACTACCGGAAAAATTCAACCCCTCGATGTTTTTGGATTCCGAGTATGGAAAAATTTTGTTAGACATTTTTCTGATCATTGTCTTTTGATGGATTATGATATTGATTTGCATTTGAGAAACAATATCATAAAGCTGCAGTCACTCGTGCATAACCAACTGTGGTCACCGCGTTATATCGATCTTTTCAAATATTCTTGGTACAAAAGTGGTTACATATAAGAAAAATCAGCGAATTTTGAAAATCCTGTAGATTTTGCATTTGGAGATTCCTGCAACTCACATTGTGAAGTTCCAGGATGTGAAAATGTTGCTATTATTCGCTGCTCCTGGTGTAAAAAGTCGCTATGTTTTAAACATTTTTTTGATGACTATCATTACTGCAGTACTTACAATGGCTAGAATAGCCTGCGATTATATATTCGCTTCTATCTATCGCTACAGTGATTATTTTGTTAGACTGTTTACCTATCATCAATAAAAGATAAAGACATGTTGCACGTTTTCGTTTTTTTTTCGTTGACTATACAGTTTTTGTATGTGACATCCCGAAACTTTGTCTATCTACCGAAACAAATATGTGTAAGCGCTTATCGTACGCCTATATTATCTCATTGCCAAATATAAATCAATCGGAATTATCGATAAGCCATATATGTATACTTTTTCATCGAAAAATCGATCTATAAATAAGTTTACTTCTAGATAAAACCGTTCATTTAATGATATATACGTGGCACGGTTGTTGTAAATTTGAAGAAAACACGTATCACAAGGAGAAGAAATAAGAAAACAAAGAAATACTGCCGTTTTATTGAGATTTACTGTAGACATATATAGGGGTAGTTCACCCCCTTAACTTCATTTGCGGGAAAAACGCAAAAACCCATATCTACTACTTTTTTGCCCTCTTCAAAATGCAATTGAAACCATCGAGATAGGTGCTATAGTTTTTTTGTTATAACGATTTTGTGAATTTCAACCCCTATAACTTTTTTCCTGTGCAACCCCCCGATATGAAACCAGTTGCATTTTCCATCGTTTATCATTAAGTTGATTATCCATTTGGGTGCATTCGCTTATCTCGAGTGAAAATAGGCGAAACCTGAAAACTACCCCTCGGAGGTCTCAACTTTAGGGGATATTTTCACCCCTTAGAAACGTTTTTCCGCCGATAAAAAAAAATACGTGTCTCTTAGATTTTGATGAAGAATAACATATTTCAATTTCATCAAAATTGAAGGAGGTCAGCGGAAAGACTTTCCTTGTGAGTAACTCAAAAGAAAACTCGAAAAAAGATTCTAGAAGAGACGTGCTTGCTTGCTAGAGTCCGCCGTGGAAGTGACGCGCTCGGGGGTCTACACAAGCTCGTGCGAGCGCGTTTCGAGGCCCGGGAGCGTCAACAGCCAATCAGGTTGCAGTTTTGCAGCCTGCTTGGGGTTCGATCCTGTATCGAGCATCGGCCCCGCGAGATTGCACACAGGTGGCGCTGGCGTTGGCCTCGTTCTGGCGATCTTGGAACCCCCACTTCGATTTTTGCTCGCGCTCGAGGCGCTCCAACGGAGTTCAGAAAAAACATTATTATTACTATTATTATTATTCGAGACGTCTCTCGATTTTGTTCTTCCCGCCTTACCGACGCAACGTGATTTTGAATAAAGTATTCATTCGTTAATAATTAAACATAAAATATACGTGGATTATTCCCCCTTCCACTAAAACATTTAAATTTATAGCAACGCGCGCTATATCGTGCCCGAGCACTGGCGCCACGCGGTCTGCCTTGCGAGACCGAAGCCCGATCAAGATGGCGGCGCCCACAGCTGTCAATTGACAAGCTGTGGACTGGGGCTAAAAATCGGAGTATTTGACGGCGCACGGAGTAATTCCGTGACGCCTCGTGTTCCCGGCGATTTGCGATGATGGTGTCTCGACGCCACGGAGCTCCTGATATCCTCTCAACCCGACGGACGGGCCTTGGGTCGGTGGATCGATGAAATGACGGGCTCCGTGACTTGACAAGTCGCCGGGACGTCGATGTTTCCTTTTTTCTAGGGGCTCGGTGCGGAAAAAGAGGGGAGGGGAAAATATCATAAAAATACGGGGCAAAAATAGGGGCAAAACGTCGGGAAATAACGACAAATACTCGTCGCTCAATCGGTGGGTCACTCGCTCAAGGTCGCAGGGACATATCGCCTTTTATGGGAGGGATTTTTTTTGGTGATTTCTCGTTGTCGGTCCCAAGGTCACGAGCCGCTTTCAGTCTTCCTTGCTTTGTGGAGGCTGGAACAAATAAAAACAAGAAGTCGGTCCTTTTTGGGGATCTGGCGACATCCGCGGCGGCTCGACGGCAGCAAAAATAATACGAATTATTGTGACAACGTCGGGGCGGGGTTCAAATTCCGAACTTTAAATGCTCCGAATGTTCAAAATTCCGAATTCATCCGCTAATATGCTATAGTTCTGGAAAATTCATAATTCCGAAAAAACTTGAATAGAATTATCATACAGCCGAAAATAATTGTACAATGAGTATTTAAACAATATTCATCACGGCATCGACTGATAAAGAGTAGACATAAAACCATAGCGCATGAAAGAAATATCAACTTCCCATAATCAGAGAGTCCAGAGTTCAGAAAAATTTTCGGGTTGGAAATTCAAGTGCTTGAACGGCTTAAGGTTTGTACAAGAAAACGTCCCGAAAATAAAAATATCGATAGCTTCAAACATCCTTAAATTATGTATTTGAAATAACACGTAAAGAATGATTAAACCCTGAAAAATTTCTGCCACGAAAGATCAAAACTCCGAAAAGATCCTACCCCGAAAGATCAAAACCCCGAAAATAGTTTCCCCGAAAGAATTTTCCCCGAAAGACCAAAACTCCGAAAATTCTGAATCCCGTCAAAATTATCAGCTGGAGATATTTGTGTTGTTTGAAATTTTGATGTAACGTAAATGTACCATAAATTATCAATTTTGAAAACATCGACGATATTACTTTAACAGTAACTTATATCCAACTAGAACAATTCTTTCAGCTATACTAGGTGATTGCAAAGAGCGCTTCGCACGCTATACCACCCAATTTTATTTTGAATAATGAAACGAACTTGAATATTTTTAGTACGACAAACTTGGAAAATTTCGCAAAAAATTATGCAAAAAGATGGTGGAACACAAATTGAAATCATTTTTAGTAAATCGATGAATCATTTCGAGCTGTTTTTTTTTAATTTCCAGGCGCTCTAAGGCATGCAGAATTTTCTATAGATAGGATTCCTTTACATTTATACTACACAAAGAGAATAGTGATATCTGACAGGTTGTGCAATTTTAAGAGGCTTCACCATGTAGAATTCGAGATATTTATTTATAAAAATCACAATTTTCGGTAGTTTCTCATAAGAGCGCGTTTTGAAAGTTGCAATTTTCAAATTTAAATATTTCGATCCCTAAACAGTGAAACCTCTAGAAACTTTGCACACGCTTTTACGTAACATTGAAGAAGCTTTATTTAGTTTTCCAAAAAAATCGGTCGTCAAATTTTTTCGGAATTATGTTTATTATATAAAAGATACAAATTACCTCCGACAATCTAAAATTCAGCGTATGTTGTTCTTTAGACAATTTGCAACAACTTTTTTCAATGAACTTACAAGGAAACGTTTTCAAGTGTCCCCCTCCGATTTCGATAAAACTCTGGTATGTTATAGAGGGTCAAAATCGATGACATACGTATTTTTTTTTATCGGCCCAAACTCATTTTAAAGGGGTGAAACATCCCTCCAAAGTTGACCACCTCCCAAGATGATTTTTCTGTTTTGCATACAAGGAGGGGATTTTGATAACTAATAATGATAGTAATAAATACCTTGTCAAAAGTGATGAAAAACAGACTTCGAATATTCTCAAGAACTCTTTATTTTAGGGGTTAACTTGTATATACAAAGTTCATTTTTTACATTAGAAACAAGATGTTCATCGGGGCTCAATGAATCCAACAGCACTGTGAAGAGCATGCAAGAATACAGAATACGTGCTTTCGATTTTTTCCCAAAAACTGAATTCTTATCGACTTTTTTCCCAATATTGCGGATTATGTCTAGTATTTAGCCATGAATCATTGAATAACATTGTTTGAGGCTCGCATTCATTCTGGCATCGCTCTCTTATCATTTTATTGTTTTATCATTTTTTTTCAAGAAACGTGAATATTTTTCATTTCAAGCAGACTATCAACTACTCGAAAATTCGATGTGTGTCATATGTAAACAAGTCATATCTCTATTTGAATTCATTCTATGGCACAGATATTTGAGGGGTAAGGGCTGGGAAAAAGATAAACAAAAAACAAGTAGTGATTATTAGCCATTTTGCATTGAAAAAAATGAATAAAGAAATTTTTTTTTGTTACTTTGATTCATACACTAAATGCACCTGTAAATAGTTTTGTAAATAAATTACGTTTTTATATAATACAAAATTGTTGAATATGCACATGATTCAACTTCCTCTACCGTGGCCACACCCTTTAAACAAAAACAAGTTCCAAGTTTATCTATAAATCGCTTTATGGATGATAGTCGGTACAATAATGATATTCATCAAAAAAATGCTGTAGGCAAAGTGATTTTTTACACCAAGAACATCTGATTACTGCGACATTCGTGCAACCTTCGATTTCACAGTCCGGATGAGATGACTGTCCAAATGCAAAATCGACGGGGTTATCAAATTCATCATGCTTCTTTGCAATGAACCCGCTTTTATGCCACGCATAACGAAACAAATTATGATATCGCGAAGATGACAGTTGGTTGTGAACTAAAGACTGTAATTTTATTATATTATTCCTTAAATGTAAATTTAAATCATAATCAAGAAGAACTACGGTGTCTGAAAAATGACGAATATAATTTTTCCATATACGGAAGCCGAAAACATCGAGAGGTTGAATTTTTCCAGTGGTTCCTTTCGGTATCAATAAAGTCGTCAACTTTTTGTCTGGGGGTGTTGTCTCTTGCACAACTCTAGAACAATGCCCACTCCAAGAATCAATTAGAAGTAGACTCTTCGGTCCCACTTTTGGGATAAACACTTCTTCTAACCACATCTTGAAGTGCTCTGTAATGAATCATTGTGATTAATACCGTTTGAATATATGCAGCGCGAAACAAGAATTATTATACCTGAAGTAAGTTTTCCTGATTAGGAAGCTGTGATGAAAACATTTGGCGGTCTGAATAAATGTTGTTCAACTATAGGTCCGAACGTTCCGGATGGTTCTTTTAAAACAATAAATAAAGGAGATAATAATTTTCCGTCCGCTGAAATTGTAGGCTGTATAGTATAACTGTGCGTTGTTGAAGTTACTGATTGTACTATGCACGACACTTGTTTAGTTCCTTCTTCCGTTAACGTTCGTCCAGAATGAATCTCTATTTGGAAACCACTCTGATCAGAATTATATATATTTTGTAATCCATATTCGGAAATATAAGGTTCAACTCTTTTCAAAAATTCTTCAGCACTCTTGTGTAAATATTCACTATTTTCCACTGATTTTCGCGTGACGAATTTATTGATTTTTCTGCTAGTAATGCGATGGATCTTCTTAAAGTGAAGTAACCACGTTGGCGATGCTTTAAATCTAAAATCCTTTTGACTGATAAGTCCTTGGGCCTTTAAAGCCCATCTTCGCAGATCCGTATCATGAACAATCAAGCCTGCGTCAATGGCATTTTTCATATTCTGCAATGTATACTCTGATATGCGAGCCAATTTTTCCATGTATGTCCCTCCCTGGTTGATTTGGTGTGCCCAACGACGCAATTGTCGTACTGATTTGACTTTTTTATATCTATGACGAACCGTATCAATTGAGCGATTTTTTTTCGTCTTTGCACTTCTCCAATATTCAACAGCTCTTCTTTTATAATCGAAACTTAAAGGTTCGTCATCTTCGGAACAGCTATCTTCAGGTCCTTCGGAAGGCACCTGAAAATCTGCATCTTCCACTGCGAACGTTTCAAGATTTTTGTAGGGCTCTTCAAAGTCAAGAGAATTTTCCTCAATCATTTCCACACTATTATATTCTGTCATGCTTTGTAATAAAATGTTTTCGAAGTTCGATGCTATTTCACGTTCATCATTTGTTAACGGGGACTCGGGTATATTCATTACTTCAAATGCTGCCCACAGAAGTTTAATAACGTTTATTGGATTCACTTTCATTGTAAACGTGAGAAGAAATTCAATAACTGCTCGAAGTTCTGTTATTTACGTATTAACAAGCACTGAACGGTCTCACGACTTTTCATATTGAAAGTATCCGGAAGATACGCGTAATCGTTAAAAAAAATATCTGTGCCATAGAATTAATTCAAGTAGAGATATGACTTGTTTACATATGACACACATCGAATTTTCGAGTAGTTGATAGGCTGCTTGAAATGGAAAATATTCACGTTTCTTGAAAAGAAATTATAAACCAGTAAAATGATAAAAGAGCGATGCCAGAATGAATGCGAGCCTCAAACAATGTTATTCAATGATTCATGGCTAAATACTAGACATAATCCGCAATATTGGGAAAAAAGTCGATAAGAATTCAGTTTTTGGGAAAAAATCGAAAGCACGTATTCTGTATTCTTGCATGCTCTTCACAGTGCTGTTGGATTCATTGAGCCCCGATGAACATCTTGTTTCTAATGTAAAAAATGAACTTTGTATATACAAGTTAACCCCTAAAATAAAGAGTTCTTGAGAATATTCGAAGTCTGTTTTTCATCACTTTTGACAAGGTATTTATTACTATCATTATTAGTTATCAAAATCCCCTCCTTGTATGCAAAACAGAAAAATCATCTTTGGAGGTGGTCAACTTTGGAGGGGTGTTTCACCCCTTTAAAATGAGTTTGGGCCGATAAAAAAAAATACGTATGTCATCGATTTTAACCCTCTATAACATACCAGAGTTTCATCGAAATCGGAGGGGGACACTTGAAAACGTTTCCTTGTTAGTCTCGCAAACCATTTTGTATGTTAGAAAAATTGAAAACAAACATTTAGATTTGACCGTCGCCATACCACACGTCCTCAATTGTCAATAATATTTTTTGTTATTTCCGAATGTTTTCACCGTTTTTCCAGTATTAGGTTTTTCCATTCAAAACTGACAAGGACCACAACCCCAGACTGATAAACAAGTGATTATTGTCCAGTTAAATATCTAAAAAAAAGTGAAGAGCCCCAGCGGAAGGGGTTAATTAACTGGCAAATTAACTGATGATTTAACGATTTGTTTTTGCTTGGTAATACGTCAATTTCTGATTGGAAAAATTTAAATATGAAATTTGCGCGATCGGTGAATTACGAAAACCGACGATATTATTACATTTTTTTCCGGGCCTGGGTTGCAATTTCGTTTCTTCTGTCCCAATATCATGCAGAAAAAACGATTTCATTCGACTGATCAAATCATTGTAAATCTTGAAAACACGCAGGATAGGTTTCAAAATAATTGCCAGTACAAAGTTATGAAACCTTTTCTATATTTTTTTCATGCTACTTCATTGAAAATTTCCATGATCTGCGTATAAGGTTCGCGACATTTGGGGCAGCTGAGGTGGTTTTGCTGCTCTAGAGCAATTGTGCATTGGTGGCAGCAGCAGTTGTGCCCACATGGGACAAATCCTTGGGTTGGCGGGCGGTCGAGACAGATAACACACCGCGGTGCTGTGGAAGAAAAAAATCATTAGCGTATGTCATAAATGGTTCGTGAATGTTACGTTGATGAACAGCATAATTGCGATAGGAACAAAATTGAACAACACAACGAAAATTGATCATCTTTACCCCTACGTCCCATACGGAATCGATATCGATCGACGATTTGATTCAATTTTCATAGAGAATTCGGGTTTGTTAATCAGTAGGCCCTGACCCTTTACACTTACAGTTTAATTTTGTCTACAAACATTTTTTCGTCAATTTCAATCTACGATAGCGTCACAATCATAGAATAGATGTAATTCAAAATGCAACTCATTTTTCGAGTAATGTCGTCCGCATCCACACTCGAGAAGCGTGGGCAAAAGCATACAATTCACTGGGCCAAAAAGCTCGGTGAACCCGTGCTCTCGGCTGCATAACGCATGCATACGACACACTCTTAATTGAGATCACAAATCGAAGCTTCCTATTTCTTTCTATTGGGCAGTTTCATACCGTTGTCCAATATTATACATTCCTGAACTTGGACCTATTGTCACGCGATGAATGGGAAAAATTTGCGATTCAAGTTGAAACCCATCTTTTGAGTGATGTCGTCCGCATCCACACTTGAGAAGGGGGTGGGGGTTAATATATAGAATAACTGAAATGTAGAACAGTTGATATTTTGATATTTTTGATATCATAACAGTCAATTTGCGAAAGACGAATAATTCAAAATTTTTAATCTCGACAGACTATTAAATTGGTGGGCATTAAATTTAATATTTTTTCATCGAATGCGAATTTATTCGAAAACGTTTATGCAAACCCTCTATACTTCAAATGCAGATAATGAAATTGTACTGGATTAAATAATTACTGCTTCTTCGAAAATAAAAATGAAGAGCAGGAAGACCAAAAAATGTGGTAGAAATAAAATCGAGAATAAATTTTAAGAATGGATAAAACTTAGAAATTCAGAATGGCGAACGTTCGAAATGGCGAACGTCAAAATAGCGAACGTCGAAATAGCGAACGTCTAAATGGCGAATTCATAATAGAACTCCGATTCATCATGACGAAAGCGTAATCACTTGAATGTTTTTGTGAAGAAGAACCCTACGTTCATTGAAACTATACAAAGATTTCATGACTTTCAAGGTTTGATAAAAATCCATGAAAGGGACCGTGGCTACATGCCATTGATTTGGGGCAGGTTCCAGTTTTGTAATTTTAGAAATATTCGTTGGAAAAATTGAAAGAACAGAAACATCTCCGATATTTTGCGTCGCTTTCTACACATATATCCGCTTTGAATTGTTTCGCTTTGTCACTGATATATGTATAGAAATGATGTAACACCCATTGTAAAAATATGTTATTTTTCTTGAAAAGTTTTTAGGTGGGTGAAATCAAATTTTCGGTGAGTTATGTGATCCGATCTCTTTTTAACAGCTTTCCGAGAAATGTTCCTAAAGAGCTTGACCGCGTCATAATGTTATCAGATTTTTTTAAAGAGAAAAAAAGATTTTCATTTGATAAAAAAAAAAAAAAAAAACAATAAAAATGCTACCTTATCATTTTTGGTACGTCGACAAAGGACAAAACAACTGTTCAAAGACCAGTTCCCATTGGATAACATGAAATTGAAAGTTTTCGAACGTTTGTGTCATTGTCATCTACAATGATTTCCAATTTAAGTATAGTGTTAGGGATTCTGCTGGAGTTGCGGAGATTTCCGTGGTACTTTAACTTTTTTAGCTATGGTGTATGAGGTTTCTACTCCAGGATTTATGAAGGGATATACACAACACGACCAAATATTTAAGTTTTAAATCGTTTTTATTCGAAATTTTTTTAACAATCCCTCGCTGGAAAAATTCTTCGCGGTTCCTCCGATGGCTCTCGACAGAGAGGACAGCTCCTACGCTGAAACTCATTCCAGAGTCTGTGGGCACACTCGGGGCAACAGCAACAGTGTCCGCAAGGCCAATATAAATGGTTTGCAGTTGCTGCAAAGCACACCTTACACAAATCTGTAAAAGATTTTGTAACAAGGAGTAACGAAATTCAACACAATGTTCAATTTGGAAAAAGTGGTAATGACATTGACGTTCCAAAGTATGAAAAAAATTAAAATATTCCGAATTTACTTGGTCTTGGGTGTCAATAACACACTCGTCAATTAATACTATGCTTGAGAAATATAATCTTTGAGATCAAGTTTCCTTTATAATTTCTATGTTTTTTTTTCATAACATTGTAAAGAACTGGATATATATAACATCAAAATTATATGGACTGGATCGACAAATCAACGGAGGGCCCTTCCGTTAGAGTGCCAAAACAGCCCAATCTCGAGATGAATAGGAGCGATTTCGCTTTATTCCTGTACGCGTTCGGAATTTATTACAATATTTAATTCTACGAAAGATCTTGGTACTAGAGAAAAATGGTGAATTTCTACCGTATCTATCCGTGACTCTGAATCAATCGTTAACATGCAACCGAAAAAGTATGAATATGATATTGACGTAATTTTATCCCGAACCAAAATTGCAAAAATCGTATTGTCCTCCAGCATTAAAAACAAGTACTAGTAACTATAAGGGCCACGTTGACTCGAAAGAGAAGCGGCCCTATAGATAACTAATACTTGAAACAAACCTCTCTTTCACCACGGGCCACGTTGACTCCAAAGAGAAGCGGCCCAATGGATCCGATTGGTATTAGCATAATTTCATCCCGAACAAAAATTACGAAGATCGTATTGTCCTTCAGCATTTAAAACAAGTATACCAGCAAATCTAAGGGCCACGTTAACTCGAGAGAGAAGCGGCCCTATAGAAAACCAATACTTGAAATAAACCCCTCCTTCACCACGGGCCACGTTGACTCCGAAGAGAAGCGGCCCGACGGATCTGATGCCTGACGGCAAGGGGTGCGTTATGGAGCGATCGAAATTCGGAGTAACGTTTGATAAGGATGCGAAGGATGATAACATGATTTTATACCGAACGAAAATTACAAAAATCGTATTGTCCTCCAGCATTAAAAACAAGAACTAGTAACTATAAGGGCCACGTTGACTCGAGAGAGAAGCGGCCCTATAGATAACTAATGCTTGAAACAAACCCCTCTTTCACCACGGGCCACGTTGACTCCAAAGAGAAGCGGCCCAATGGATCCGATTGGTAATAGCACAATTTTATCACGAACAAAAATCACGAAGATCGTATTGTTTTCGAGCATTTAAAACAAGTATTAGTAACTCTAAGGGCCACGTTGACTCGAGAGAAAAGCGGCCCTATAGATGACTGATGCTTCAAATGAACGCCGGCATCACCACGGGCCACGTTGACTCCTGAGAGAAGCGGCCCGACAGATCTGATGGCTGACAAGAAAGTTCGTTACGTATCGTCGATAATTTTTATTTGTTTGACATTATTTGTTGGAAGAAAAAAATATATACTGATCGGCCGACTTGTAAATCTTTCGTAAAAGTGAGCATCGGAATTGCATATTTGGATCAAGAGTCACGGTAGATTCACCACGATGAGTAGGAATTCGATTTTTTAAACGTTGTATCCATACCAGGTTTGAAACGTCAACGTCATTAGGCAAATGAGTCATTTTATGTCATTTTGTAAATACGTAACAATGTGAAAATGTGAAATCAAGATCACGGTTTTGTGCAAACAACTTGACATATTCTTCAACTCGTGTAACTAATACACGTTGTTTGGCGAGATTGATTAATCTACACCTTCAATACTTTTAGAAATAACTGGAAAAACTAATACTGTCAGAGTTGAATTTCGAATTTGAAAATCAGTCCGTCGAATGGTAATTGAAATTGTTTTACGCTAAACCGACCGATTGACATAAAATGACTCCTAGAAGAACAGTGTGCATCAGTAACAGCATAATTGTGATAGAAAAAGCATTATAACAGTACTAAAGATTAATGCGAAGCACGTGGTAGTCGGGATGGTATTGAAACATACGATTCCGGAAGAAATTATTGTTGACCCTTAAGCATGAAAAAATTTGAATAGCATTACGATTCGAATCAAATACGAACGTTTTTCAAATGGATGAAAAATCTTGAAATAACCATTTCACGTGTAATGCTCGAAATCGCGAACATATTCATCAGGAGTAGTACCATCCGCATACCTGTGCGAACAAAAACATTTAAATCGCTTCGGAAAAATACCAAAAGGTTTCGAAGTGTAATATTAATAAATAATAATCCGTATGAGTTGTTGGCTTCATTGAACATTAATTATGAAAAATATCGAGCTGAAACGTTCTATTAGCCTGTTCTCCCCGGCTCAATCCCAACGAATCTATTCACCAGATACCGCGCTTTTTCGTTTTCCATAATCGTGGCGCATTTCCATGCCCATTCGCAAAAATAACAATCGTCGTTTTCAAGTTATTCCCGAACCCGTGTGATGCGCGAAATCGCGAACGAGCCCAACGAATCTGTTCACCAGATACCGCCCTTTTGTGCTTTTTCACGTCGAAGTTCAGTTCCATTCTTATTCGCAATAATAATAACCGGTCTTTTCAAGTTATTCCCGAACCCGTGTGATGCGCGAAATCGCGAACGAGCCCAACGAATCTGTTCACCAGATACCGCGCTTTTTTGCTTTTTCACGTCGAAGTTCAGTTCCATTCTTATTCGCAATAATAATAATCGTTCTTGTCAAGTTATTCCCGAACCCGTGTGATGCGCGAAATCGCGAACGAACCCAACGAATCTGTTCACCAGATACCGCGCTTTTTTGCTTTTTCACGTCGAAGTTCAGTTCCATTCTTGTTCGCAATAATAATAATCGTTCTTTTCAAGTTATTCCCGAACCCGGGTGATGCGCGAAATCGCGAACGAGCCCAACGAATCTGTTCACCAAATACCACGCTTTTTTGCTTTTTCACGTCGAAGTTCAGTTCCATTCTTATTCGCAATAATAATAACCGTTCTTTTCAAGTTATTCCCGAACCCGGGTGATGCGCGAAATCGCGAACAAGCCCAACGAATCTGTTCACCATATACCACGCTTTTTTGCTTTTTCACGTCGAAGTTCAGTTCCATTCTTATTCGCAATAATAATAACCGTTCTTTTCAAGTTATTCCCGAACCCGTGTGATGCGCGAAATCGCGAACGAGCCCAACGAATCTGTTCACTAGATACTGCGCTTTTTTCGCTTTCTAACGTCGAAGTTCATTTCAATTCTTATTCGCAATAATAATAATCGTTCTTTTCAAGTTATTCCCGAACCCGCGTGATGCTCGAAATCGCGAACGAGCCCAACGGATCTGTTCACCAGATACCGCGCTTTTTTGCTTTTTCACGTCGAAGTTCAGTTCCATTCTTATCCGCAATAATAATAATCTTTCTTGTCAAGTTATTCCCGAACCCGTGTGATGCGCGAAATCGCGAACGAACCCAACGAATCTGTTCACCAGATACCGCGCTTTTTTGCTTTTTCACGTCGAAGTTCAGTTCCATTCTTGTTCGCAATAATAATAATCGTTCTTTTCAAGTTATTCCCGAACCCGGGTGAGGCGCGAAATCGCGAACGAGCCCAACGAATCTGTTCACCAGATACCGCGCTTTTTTGCTTTTTCACGTCGAAGTTCAGTTCAATTCTTATTCGCAATAATAATAATCGTTCTTTTTAAGTTATTCCCGAACCCGCGTGATGCTCGAAATCGCGAACGAACCCAACAGATCTGTTCACCAGATACCGCG
Organism: Hyposoter dolosus; assembly: GCA_963921915.1. Taxonomy (NCBI): domain Eukaryota; kingdom Metazoa; phylum Arthropoda; class Insecta; order Hymenoptera; family Ichneumonidae; genus Hyposoter; species Hyposoter dolosus. The sequence goes on along the minus strand of OY998132.1, from coordinate 1,531,133 downwards.
CTTTTTTGCTTTTTCACGTCGAAGTTCAGTTCCATTCTTATTCGCAATAATAATAATCGTTCTTGTCAAGTTATTCCCGAACCCGTGTGATGCGCGAAATTGCGAACGAGCCCAACGAATCTGTTCACCAGATACCGCGCTTTTTTGCTTTTTCACATCGAAGTTCAGTTCCATTCTTGTTCGCAATAATAATAATCGTTCTTTTCATGTTATTCCCGAACCCGGGTGTTGCGCGAAATCGCGAACGAGCCCAACGAATCTGTTCACCAGATACCGCGCTTTTTTGCTTTTTCACGTCGAAGTTCAGTTCCATTCTTATTCGCAATAATAATAATCGTTCTTTTCAAGTTATTCCCGAACCCGTGTGATGCTCGAAATCGCGAACGAGCCCAACGAATCTGTTCACCAGATGCCGCGCTTTTTTTGCTTTCTAACGTTGAAGATCATTTTCATTTTATTCGCAATAATAATAATCGTTCTTTTCAAGATATTCCCGAACCCGTGTGATGCTCGAAATCGCGAACGAGCCAAACGAATCTGTTCACCAGATGCCGCGCTTTTTTTGCTTTCTAACGTCGGAGTTCATTTTCATTCTTATTCGCGATAATAATAATCGTTCTTTTCAAGATATTCCCGAACCCGTGTGATGCTCGAAATCGCGAACGAGCCCAACGAATCTGTTGACCAGATACCGCGCTTTTTTGCTTTTTCACGTCGAAGTTCAGTTCCATTCTTATTCGCAATAATAATAATCGTTCTTTTCAAGTTATTCCCGAACCCGCGTGATGCTCGAAATCGCGAACGAGCCCAACGGATCTGTTCACCAGATACCGCGCTTTTTTGCTTTTTCACGTCGAAGTTCAGTTCCATTCTTGTTCGCAATAATAATAATCGTTCTTTTCAAGTTATTCCCGAACCCGGGTGATGCGCGAAATCGCGAACGAGCCCAACGAATCTGTTCACCAAATACCACGCTTTTTTGCTTTTTCACGTCGAAGTTCAGTTCCATTCTTATTCGCAATAATAATAACCGTTCTTTTCAAGTTATTCCCGAACCCGGGTGATGCGCGAAATCGCGAACGAGCCCAACGAATCTGTTCACCATATACCACGCTTTTTTGCTTTTTCACGTCGAAGTTCAGTTCCATTCTTATTCGCAATAATAATAACCGTTCTTTTCAAGTTATTCCCGAACCCGTGTGATGCGCGAAATCGCGAACGAGCCCAACGAATCTGTTCACCAGATACTGCGCTTTTTTCGCTTTCTAACGTCGAAGTTCATTTCAATTCTTATTCGCAATAATAATAATCGTTCTTTTCAAGTTATTCCCGAACCCGCGTGATGCTCGAAATCGCGAACGAGCCCAACGGATCTGTTCACCAGATACCGCGCTTTTTTGCTTTTTCACGTCGAAGTTCAGTTCCATTCTTATCCGCAATAATAATAATCTTTCTTGTCAAGTTATTCCCGAACCCGTGTGATGCGCGAGATCGCGAACGAACCCAACGAATCTGTTCACCAGATACCGCGCTTTTTTGCTTTTTCACGTCGAAGTTCAGTTCCATTCTTGTTCGCAATAATAATAATCGTTCTTTTCAAGTTATTCCCGAACCCGGGTGATGCGCGAAATCGCGAACGAGCCCAACGAATCTGTTCACCAGATACCGCGCTTTTTTGCTTTTTCACGTCGAAGTTCAGTTCAATTCTTATTCGCAATAATAATAATCGTTATTTTCAAGTTATTCCCGAACGCGCGTGATGCTCGAAATCGCGAACGAACCCAACAGATCTGTTCACCAGATACCGCGCTTTTTTGCTTTTTCACGTCGAAGTTCAGTTCCATTCTTATTCGCAATAATAATAATCGTTCTTTTCAAGTTATTCCCGAACCCGGGTGATGCGCGAAATCGCGAACGAGCCCAACGAATCTGTTCACCAGATACTGCACTTTTTTGCTTTTTCACGTCGAAGTTCAGTTCCATTCTTATTCGCAATAATAATTATCGTTCTTTTCAAGTTATTCCCGAACCCGTGTGATGCTCGAAATCGCGAACGAGCCCAACGAATCTGTTCACCAGATGCCGCGCTTTTTTGCTTTTTCACGTCGAAGTTCAGTTCCATTCTTATTCGCAATAATAATAATCGTTCTTTTCAAGTTATTCCCGAACCCGGGTGATGCGCGAAATCGCGAACGAGCCCAACGAATCTGTTCACCAGATACTGCGCTTTTTTGCTTTTTCACGTCGAAGTTCAGTTCCATTCTTATTCGCAATAATAATTATCGTTCTTTTCAAGTTATTCCCGAACCCGTGTGATGCTCGAAATCGCGAACGAGCCCAACGAATCTGTTCACCAGATGCCGCGCTTTTTTTGCTTTCTAACGTTGAAGATCATTTTCATTTTATTCGCAATAATAATAATCGTTCTTTTCAAGATATTCCCGAACCCGTGTGATGCTCGAAATCGCGAACGAGCCAAACGAATCTGTTCACCAGATGCCGCGCTTTTTTTGCTTTCTAACGTCGGAGTTCATTTTCATTCTTATTCGCGATAATAATAATCGTTCTTTTCAAGATATTCCCGAACCCGTGTGATGCTCGAAATCGCGAACGAGCCCAACGAATCTGTTGACCAGATACCGCGCTTTTTTGCTTTTTCACGTCGAAGTTCAGTTCCATTCTTATTCGCAATAATAATAATCGTTCTTTTCAAGTTATTCCCGAACCCGCGTGATGCTCGAAATCGCGAACGAGCCCAACGAATCTGTTCACCATATACCACGCTTTTTTGCTTTTTCACGTCGAAGTTCAGTTCCATTCTTATTCGCAATAATAATAACCGTTCTTTTCAAGTTATTCCCGAACCCGTGTGATGCGCGAAATCGCGAACGAGCCCAACGAATCTGTTCACCAGATACTGCGCTTTTTTCGCTTTCTAACGTAGAAGTTCATTTCAATTCTTATTCGCAATAATAATAATCGTTCTTTTCAAGTTATTCCCGAACCCGCGTGATGCTCGAAATCGCGAACGAGCCCAACGGATCTGTTCACCAGATACCGCGCTTTTTTGCTTTTTCACGTCGAAGTTCAGTTCCATTCTTATCCGCAATAATAATAATCTTTCTTGTCAAGTTATTCCCGAACCCGTGTGATGCGCGAAATCGCGAACGAACCCAACGAATCTGTTCACCAGATACCGCGCTTTTTTGCTTTTTCACGTCGAAGTTCAGTTCCATTCTTGTTCGCAATAATAATAATCGTTCTTTTCAAGTTATTCCCGAACCCGGGTGATGCGCGAAATCGCGAACGAGCCCAACGAATCTGTTCACCAGATACCGCGCTTTTTTGCTTTTTCACGTCGAAGTTCAGTTCAATTCTTATTCGCAATAATAATAATCGTTATTTTCAAGTTATTCCCGAACGCGCGTGATGCTCGAAATCGCGAACGAACCCAACAGATCTGTTCACCAGATACCGCGCTTTTTTGCTTTTTCACGTCGAAGTTCAGTTCCATTCTTATTCGCAATAATAATAATCGTTCTTTTCAAGTTATTCCCGAACCCGGGTGATGCGCGAAATCGCGAACGAGCCCAACGAATCTGTTCACCAGATACTGCACTTTTTTGCTTTTTCACGTCGAAGTTCAGTTCCATTCTTATTCGCAATAATAATAATCGTTCTTTTCAAGTTATTCCCGAACCCGTGTGATGCTCGAAATCGCGAACGAGCCCAACGAATCTGTTCACCAGATGCCGCGCTTTTTTGCTTTTTCACGTCGAAGTTCAGTTCCATTCTTATTCGCAATAATAATAATCGTTCTTTTCAAGTTATTCCCGAACCCGGGTGATGCGCGAAATCGCGAACGAGCCCAACGAATCTGTTCACCAGATACTGCGCTTTTTTGCTTTTTCACGTCGAAGTTCAGTTCCATTCTTATTCGCAATAATAATTATCGTTCTTTTCAAGTTATTCCCGAACCCGTGTGATGCTCGAAATCGCGAACGAGCCCAACGAATCTGTTCACCAGATGCCGCGCTTTTTTTGCTTTCTAACGTTGAAGATCATTTTCATTTTATTCGCAATAATAATAATCGTTCTTTTCAAGATATTCCCGAACCCGTGTGATGCTCGAAATCGCGAACGAGCCAAACGAATCTGTTCACCAGATGCCGCGCTTTTTTTGCTTTCTAACGTCGGAGTTCATTTTCATTCTTATTCGCGATAATAATAATCGTTCTTTTCAAGATATTCCCGAACCCGTGTGATGCTCGAAATCGCGAACGAGCCCAACGAATCTGTTGACCAGATACCGCGCTTTTTTGCTTTTTCACGTCGAAGTTCAGTTCCATTCTTATTCGCAATAATAATAATCGTTCTTTTCAAGTTATTCCCGAACCCGCGTGATGCTCGAAATCGCGAACGAGCCCAACGGATCTGTTCACCAGATACCGCGCTTTTTTGCTTTTTCACGTCGAAGTTCAGTTCCATTCTTATTCGCAATAATAATAATCTTTCTTGTCAAGTTATTCCCGAACCCGTGTGATGCGCGAAATCGCGAACGAACCCAACGAATCTGTTCACCAGATACCGCGCTTTTTTGCTTTTTCACGTCGAAGTTCAGTTCCATTCTTGTTCGCAATAATAATAATCGTTCTTTTCAAGTTATTCCCGAACCCGGGTGATGCGCGAAATCGCGAACGAGCCCAACGAATCTGTTGACCAGATACCGCGCTTTTTTGCTTTTTCACGTCGAAGTTCAGTTCCATTCTTATTCGCGATAATAATAATCGTTCTTTTCGAGATATTCCCGAACCCGTGTGATGCTCGTAATCGCGAACGCGCCAGAAGAATCTGTTCACCAGATACCGCGCTTTTTTCGCTTTCTAACGTCGAAGTTCATTTCAATTCTTATTCGCAATAATAATAATCTTTCTTGTCAAGTTATTCCTGAACCCGTGTGATGCGCGAAATCGCGAACGAGCCCAACGAATCTGTTCACCAGATACCGCGCTTTTTTGCTTTTTCACGTCGAAGTTCAGTTCAATTCTTATTCGCAATAATAATAATCGTTCTTTTTAAGTTATTCCCGAACCCGCGTGATGCTCGAAATCGCGAACGAACCCAACAGATCTGTTCACCAGATACCGCGCTTTTTTGCTTTTTCACGTCGAAGTTCAGTTCCATTCTTATTCGCAATAATAATAATCGTTCTTGTCAAGTTATTCCCGAACCCGTGTGATGCGCGAAATTGCGAACGAGCCCAACGAATCTGTTCACCAGATACCGCGCTTTTTTGCTTTTTCACATCGAAGTTCAGTTCCATTCTTGTTCGCAATAATAATAATCGTTCTTTTCATGTTATTCCCGAACCCGGGTGATGCGCGAAATCGCGAACGAGCCCAACGAATCTGTTCACCAGATACCGCGCTTTTTTGCTTTTTCACGTCGAAGTTCAGTTCCATTCTTATTCGCAATAATAATAATCGTGCTTTTCAAGTTATTCCCGAACCCGTGTGATGCTCGAAATCGCGAACGAGCCCAACGAATCTGTTCACCAGATGCCGCGCTTTTTTTGCTTTCTAACGTTGAAGATCATTTTCATTTTATTCGCAATAATAATAATCGTTCTTTTCAAGATATTCCCGAACCCGTGTGATGCTCGAAATCGCGAACGAGCCCAACGAATCTGTTGACCAGATACCGCGCTTTTTTGCTTTTTCACGTCGAAGTTCAGTTCCATTCTTATTCGCAATAATAATAATCGTTCTTTTCAAGTTATTCCCGAACCCGCGTGATGCTCGAAATCGCGAACGAGCCCAACGGATCTGTTCACCAGATACCGCGCTTTTTTGCTTTTTCACGTCGAAGTTCAGTTCCATTCTTGTTCGCAATAATAATAATCGTTCTTTTCAAGTTATTCCCGAACCCGGGTGATGCGCGAAATCGCGAACGAGCCCAACGAATCTGTTCACCAAATACCACGCTTTTTTGCTTTTTCACGTCGAAGTTCAGTTCCATTCTTATTCGCAATAATAATAACCGTTCTTTTCAAGTTATTCCCGAACCCGGGTGATGCGCGAAATCGCGAACGAGCCCAACGAATCTGTTCACCATATACCACGCTTTTTTGCTTTTTCACGTCGAAGTTCAGTTCCATTCTTATTCGCAATAATAATAACCGTTCTTTTCAAGTTATTCCCGAACCCGTGTGATGCGCGAAATCGCGAACGAGCCCAACGAATCTGTTCACCAGATACTGCGCTTTTTTCGCTTTCTAACGTCGAAGTTCATTTCAATTCTTATTCGCAATAATAATAATCGTTCTTTTCAAGTTATTCCCGAACCCGCGTGATGCTCGAAATCGCGAACGAGCCCAACGGATCTGTTCACCAGATACCGCGCTTTTTTGCTTTTTCACGTCGAAGTTCAGTTCCATTCTTATCCGCAATAATAATAATCTTTCTTGTCAAGTTATTCCCGAACCCGTGTGATGCGCGAAATCGCGAACGAACCCAACGAATCTGTTCACCAGATACCGCGCTTTTTTGCTTTTTCACGTCGAAGTTCAGTTCCATTCTTGTTCGCAATAATAATAATCGTTCTTTTCAAGTTATTCCCGAACCCGGGTGATGCGCGAAATCGCGAACGAGCCCAACGAATCTGTTCACCAGATACTGCGCTTTTTTGCTTTTTCACGTCGAAGTTCAGTTCAATTCTTATTCGCAATAATAATAATCGTTATTTTCAAGTTATTCCCGAACGCGCGTGATGCTCGAAATCGCGAACGAACCCAACAGATCTGTTCACCAGATACCGCGCTTTTTTGCTTTTTCACGTCGAAGTTCAGTTCCATTCTTATTCGCAATAATAATAATCGTTCTTTTCAAGTTATTCCCGAACCCGGGTGATGCGCGAAATCGCGAACGAGCCCAACGAATCTGTTCACCAGATACTGCACTTTTTTGCTTTTTCACGTCGAAGTTCAGTTCCATTCTTATTCGCAATAATAATAATCGTTCTTTTCAAGTTATTCCCGAACCCGTGTGATGCTCGAAATCGCGAACGAGCCCAACGAATCTGTTCACCAGATGCCGCGCTTTTTTGCTTTTTCACGTCGAAGTTCAGTTCCATTCTTATTCGCAATAATAATAATCGTTCTTTTCAAGTTATTCCCGAACCCGGGTGATGCGCGAAATCGCGAACGAGCCCAACGAATCTGTTCACCAGATACTGCGCTTTTTTGCTTTTTCACGTCGAAGTTCAGTTCCATTCTTATTCGCAATAATAATTATCGTTCTTTTCAAGTTATTCCCGAACCCGTGTGATGCTCGAAATCGCGAACGAGCCCAACGAATCTGTTCACCAGATGCCGCGCTTTTTTTGCTTTCTAACGTTGAAGATCATTTTCATTTTATTCGCAATAATAATAATCGTTCTTTTCAAGATATTCCCGAACCCGTGTGATGCTCGAAATCGCGAACGAGCCAAACGAATCTGTTCACCAGATGCCGCGCTTTTTTTGCTTTCTAACGTCGGAGTTCATTTTCATTCTTATTCGCGATAATAATAATCGTTCTTTCCAAGATATTCCCGAACCCGTGTGATGCTCGAAATCGCGAACGAGCCCAACGAATCTGTTGACCAGATACCGCGCTTTTTTGCTTTTTCACGTCGAAGTTCAGTTCCATTCTTATTCGCAATAATAATAATCGTTCTTTTCAAGTTATTCCCGAACCCGCGTGATGCTCGAAATCGCGAACGAGCCCAACGGATCTGTTCACCAGATACCGCGCTTTTTTGCTTTTTCACGTCGAAGTTCAGTTCCATTCTTATTCGCAATAATAATAATCTTTCTTGTCAAGTTATTCCCGAACCCGTGTGATGCGCGAAATCGCGAACGAACCCAACGAATCTGTTCACCAGATACCGCGCTTTTTTGCTTTTTCACGTCGAAGTTCAGTTCCATTCTTGTTCGCAATAATAATAATCGTTCTTTTCAAGTTATTCCCGAACCCGGGTGATGCGCGAAATCGCGAACGAGCCCAACGAATCTGTTGACCAGATACCGCGCTTTTTTGCTTTTTCACGTCGAAGTTCAGTTCCATTCTTATTCGCGATAATAATAATCGTTCTTTTCGAGATATTCCCGAACCCGTGTGATGCTCGTAATCGCGAACGAGCCAGAAGAATCTGTTCACCAGATACCGCGCTTTTTTCGCTTTCTAACGTCGAAGTTCATTTCAATTCTTATTCGCAATAATAATAATCTTTCTTGTCAAGTTATTCCTGAACCCGTGTGATGCGCGAAATCGCGAACGAGCCCAACGAATCTGTTCACCAGATACCGCGCTTTTTTGCTTTTTCACGTCGAAGTTCAGTTCAATTCTTATTCGCAATAATAATAATCGTTCTTTTTAAGTTATTCCCGAACCCGCGTGATGCTCGAAATCGCGAACGAACCCAACAGATCTGTTCACCAGATACCGCGCTTTTTTGCTTTTTCACGTCGAAGTTCAGTTCCATTCTTATTCGCAATAATAATAATCGTTCTTGTCAAGTTATTCCCGAACCCGTGTGATGCGCGAAATTGCGAACGAGCCCAACGAATCTGTTCACCAGATACCGCGCTTTTTTGCTTTTTCACATCGAAGTTCAGTTCCATTCTTGTTCGCAATAATAATAATCGTTCTTTTCATGTTATTCCCGAACCCGGGTGATGCGCGAAATCGCGAACGAGCCCAACGAATCTGTTCACCAGATACCGCGCTTTTTTGCTTTTTCACGTCGAAGTTCAGTTCCATTCTTATTCGCAATAATAATAATCGTTCTTTTCAAGTTATTCCCGAACCCGTGTGATGCTCGAAATCGCGAACGAGCCCAACGAATCTGTTCACCAGATGCCGCGCTTTTTTTGCTTTCTAACGTTGAAGATCATTTTCATTTTATTCGCAATAATAATAATCGTTCTTTTCAAGATATTCCCGAACCCGTGTGATGCTCGAAATCGCGAACGAGCCAAACGAATCTGTTCACCAGATGCCGCGCTTTTTTTGCTTTCTAACGTCGGAGTTCATTTTCATTCTTATTCGCGATAATAATAATCGTTCTTTTCAAGATATTCCCGAACCCGTGTGATGCTCGAAATCGCGAACGAGCCCAACGAATCTGTTGACCAGATACCGCGCTTTTTTGCTTTTTCACGTCGAAGTTCAGTTCCATTCTTATTCGCAATAATAATAATCGTTCTTTTCAAGTTATTCCCGAACCCGCGTGATGCTCGAAATCGCGAACGAGCCCAACGGATCTGTTCACCAGATACCGCGCTTTTTTGCTTTTTCACGTCGAAGTTCAGTTCCATTCTTGTTCGCAATAATAATAATCGTTCTTTTCAAGTTATTCCCGAACCCGGGTGATGCGCGAAATCGCGAACGAGCCCAACGAATCTGTTCACCAAATACCACGCTTTTTTGCTTTTTCACGTCGAAGTTCAGTTCCATTCTTATTCGCAATAATAATAACCGTTCTTTTCAAGTTATTCCCGAACCCGGGTGATGCGCGAAATCGCGAACGAACCCAACAGATCTGTTCACCAGATACCGCGCTTTTTTGCTTTTTCACGTCGAAGTTCAGTTCCATTCTTATTCGCAATAATAATAATCGTTCTTTTCAAGTTATTCCCGAACCCGGGTGATGCGCGAAATCGCGAACGAGCCCAACGAATCTGTTCACCAGATACTGCACTTTTTTGCTTTTTCACGTCGAAGTTCAGTTCCATTCTTATTCGCAATAATAATTATCGTTCTTTTCAAGTTATTCCCGAACCCGTGTGATGCGCGAAATTGCGAACGAGCCCAACGAATCTGTTCACCAGATACCGCGCTTTTTTGCTTTTTCACATCGAAGTTCAGTTCCATTCTTGTTCGCAATAATAATAATCGTTCTTTTCATGTTATTCCCGAACCCGGGTGATGCGCGAAATCGCGAACGAGCCCAACGAATCTGTTCACCAGATACCGCGCTTTTTTGCTTTTTCACGTCGAAGTTCAGTTCCATTCTTATTCGCAATAATAATAATCGTTCTTTTCAAGTTATTCCCGAACCCGTGTGATGCTCGAAATCGCGAACGAGCCCAACGAATCTGTTCACCAGATGCCGCGCTTTTTTTGCTTTCTAACGTTGAAGATCATTTTCATTTTATTCGCAATAATAATAATCGTTCTTTTCAAGATATTCCCGAACCCGTGTGATGCTCGAAATCGCGAACGAGCCAAACGAATCTGTTCACCAGATGCCGCGCTTTTTTTGCTTTCTAACGTCGGAGTTCATTTTCATTCTTATTCGCGATAATAATAATCGTTCTTTTCAAGATATTCCCGAACCCGTGTGATGCTCGAAATCGCGAACGAGCCCAACGAATCTGTTGACCAGATACCGCGCTTTTTTGCTTTTTCACGTCGAAGTTCAGTTCCATTCTTATTCGCAATAATAATAATCGTTCTTTTCAAGTTATTCCCGAACCCGCGTGATGCTCGAAATCGCGAACGAGCCCAACGGATCTGTTCACCAGATACCGCGCTTTTTTGCTTTTTCACGTCGAAGTTCAGTTCCATTCTTGTTCGCAATAATAATAATCGTTCTTTTCAAGTTATTCCCGAACCCGGGTGATGCGCGAAATCGCGAACGAGCCCAACGAATCTGTTCACCAAATACCACGCTTTTTTGCTTTTTCACGTCGAAGTTCAGTTCCATTCTTATTCGCAATAATAATAACCGTTCTTTTCAAGTTATTCCCGAACCCGGGTGATGCGCGAAATCGCGAACGAACCCAACAGATCTGTTCACCAGATACCGCGCTTTTTTGCTTTTTCACGTCGAAGTTCAGTTCCATTCTTATTCGCAATAATAATAATCGTTCTTTTCAAGTTATTCCCGAACCCGGGTGATGCGCGAAATCGCGAACGAGCCCAACGAATCTGTTCACCAGATACTGCACTTTTTTGCTTTTTCACGTCGAAGTTCAGTTCCATTCTTATTCGCAATAATAATTATCGTTCTTTTCAAGTTATTCCCGAACCCGTGTGATGCGCGAAATCGCGAACGAACCCAACGAATCTGTTCACCAGATACCGCGCTTTTTTGCTTTTTCACGTCGAAGTTCAGTTCCATTCTTGTTCGCAATAATAATAATCGTTCTTTTCAAGTTATTCCCGAACCCGGGTGATGCGCGAAATCGCGAACGAGCCCAACGAATCTGTTCACCAGATACCGCGCTTTTTTGCTTTTTCACGTCGAAGTTCAGTTCAATTCTTATTCGCAATAATAATAATCGTTATTTTCAAGTTATTCCCGAACGCGCGTGATGCTCGAAATCGCGAACGAACCCAACAGATCTGTTCACCAGATACCGCGCTTTTTTGCTTTTTCACGTCGAAGTTCAGTTCCATTCTTATTCGCAATAATAATAATCGTTCTTTTCAAGTTATTCCCGAACCCGGGTGATGCGCGAAATCGCGAACGAGCCCAACGAATCTGTTCACCAGATACTGCACTTTTTTGCTTTTTCACGTCGAAGTTCAGTTCCATTCTTATTCGCAATAATAATTATCGTTCTTTTCAAGTTATTCCCGAACCCGTGTGATGCTCGAAATCGCGAACGAGCCCAACGAATCTGTTCACCAGATGCCGCGCTTTTTTGCTTTTTCACGTCGAAGTTCAGTTCCATTCTTATTCGCAATAATAATAATCGTTCTTTTCAAGTTATTCCCGAACCCGGGTGATGCGCGAAATCGCGAACGAGCCCAACGAATCTGTTCACCAGATACTGCGCTTTTTTGCTTTTTCACGTCGAAGTTCAGTTCCATTCTTATTCGCAATAATAATTATCGTTCTTTTCAAGTTATTCCCGAACCCGTGTGATGCTCGAAATCGCGAACGAGCCCAACGAATCTGTTCACCAGATGCCGCGCTTTTTTTGCTTTCTAACGTTGAAGATCATTTTCATTTTATTCGCAATAATAATAATCGTTCTTTTCAAGATATTCCCGAACCCGTGTGATGCTCGAAATCGCGAACGAGCCAAACGAATCTGTTCACCAGATGCCGCGCTTTTTTTGCTTTCTAACGTCGGAGTTCATTTTCATTCTTATTCGCGATAATAATAATCGTTCTTTTCAAGATATTCCCGAACCCGTGTGATGCTCGAAATCGCGAACGAGCCCAACGAATCTGTTGACCAGATACCGCGCTTTTTTGCTTTTTCACGTCGAAGTTCAGTTCCATTCTTATTCGCAATAATAATAATCGTTCTTTTCAAGTTATTCCCGAACCCGCGTGATGCTCGAAATCGCGAACGAGCCCAACGGATCTGTTCACCAGATACCGCGCTTTTTTGCTTTTTCACGTCGAAGTTCAGTTCCATTCTTATTCGCAATAATAATAATCTTTCTTGTCAAGTTATTCCCGAACCCGTGTGATGCGCGAAATCGCGAACGAACCCAACGAATCTGTTCACCAGATACCGCGCTTTTCTGCTTTTTCACGTCGAAGTTCAGTTCCATTCTTGTTCGCAATAATAATAATCGTTCTTTTCAAGTTATTCCCGAACCCGGGTGATGCGCGAAATCGCGAACGAGCCCAACGAATCTGTTCACCAGATACCGCGCTTTTTTGCTTTTTCACGTCGAAGTTCAGTTCAATTCTTATTCGCAATAATAATAATCGTTCTTTTCAAGTTATTCCCGAACCCGCGTGATGCTCGAAATCGCGAACGAGCCCAACAGATCTGTTCACCAGATACCGCGCTTTTTTGCTTTTTCACGTCGAAGTTCAGTTCCATTCTTATTCGTAATAATAATAATCTTTCTTGTCAAGTTATTCCCGAACCCTTGTGATGCGCGAAATCGCGAACGAGCCCAACGAATCTGTTGACCAGATACCGCGCTTTTTTGCTTTTTCACGTCGAAGTTCAGTTCCATTCTTATTCGCGATAATAATAATCGTTCTTTTCGAGATATTCCCGAACCCGTGTGATGCTCGTAATCGCGAACGAGCCAGAAGAATCTGTTCACCAGATACCGCGCTTTTTTCGCTTTCTAACGTCGAAGTTCATTTCAATTCTTATTCGCAATAATAATAATCTTTCTTGTCAAGTTTTTCCTGAACCCGTGTGATGCGCGAAATCGCGAACGAGCCCAACGAATCTGTTCACCAGATACCGCGCTTTTTTGCTTTTTCACGTCGAAGTTCAGTTCCATTCTTGTTCGCAATAATAATAATCGTTCTTTTCAAGTTATTCCCGAACCCGTGTGATGCTCGAAATCGCGAACGAGCCCAACGAATCTGTTGACCAGATACCGCGCTTTTTTGCTTTTTCACGTCGAAGTTCAGTTCCATTCTTATTCGCAATAATAATAATCGTTCTTTTCAAGTTATTCCCGAACCCGCGTGATGCTCGAAATCGCGAACGAGCCCAACGGATCTGTTCACCAGATACCGCGCTTTTTTGCTTTTTCACGTCGAAGTTCAGTTCCATTCTTATCCGCAATAATAATAATCTTTCTTGTCAAGTTATTCCCGAACCCGTGTGATGCGCGAAATCGCGAACGAGCCCAACGAATCTGTTCACCAGATACCGCGCTTTTTTGCTTTTTCACGTCGAAGTTCAGTTCCATTCTTATTCGCAATAATAATAATCGTTCTTGTCAAGTTATTCCCGAACCCGTGTGATGCTCGAAATCGCGAACGAGCCCAACGAATCTGTTCACCAGATGCCGCGCTTTTTTGCTTTTTCACGTCGAAGTTCAGTTCCATTCTTATTCGCAATAATAATAATCGTTCTTTTCAAGTTATTCCCGAACCCGGGTGATGCGCGAAATCGCGAACGAGCCCAACGAATCTGTTCACCAGATACTGCGCTTTTTTGCTTTTTCACGTCGAAGTTCAGTTCCATTCTTATTCGCAATAATAATTATCGTTCTTTTCAAGTTATTCCCGAACCCGTGTGATGCTCGAAATCGCGAACGAGCCCAACGAATCTGTTCACCAGATGCCGCGCTTTTTTTGCTTTCTAACGTTGAAGATCATTTTCATTTTATTCGCAATAATAATAATCGTTCTTTTCAAGATATTCCCGAACCCGTGTGATGCTCGAAATCGCGAACGAGCCAAACGAATCTGTTCACCAGATGCCGCGCTTTTTTTGCTTTCTAACGTCGGAGTTCATTTTCATTCTTATTCGCGATAATAATAATCGTTCTTTTCAAGATATTCCCGAACCCGTGTGATGCTCGAAATCGCGAACGAGCCCAACGAATCTGTTGACCAGATACCGCGCTTTTTTGCTTTTTCACGTCGAAGTTCAGTTCCATTCTTATTCGCAATAATAATAATCGTTCTTTTCAAGTTATTCCCGAACCCGCGTGATGCTCGAAATCGCGAACGAGCCCAACGGATCTGTTCACCAGATACCGCGCTTTTTTGCTTTTTCACGTCGAAGTTCAGTTCCATTCTTATTCGCAATAATAATAATCTTTCTTGTCAAGTTATTCCCGAACCCGTGTGATGCGCGAAATCGCGAACGAACCCAACGAATCTGTTCACCAGATACCGCGCTTTTCTGCTTTTTCACGTCGAAGTTCAGTTCCATTCTTGTTCGCAATAATAATAATCGTTCTTTTCAAGTTATTCCCGAACCCGGGTGATGCGCGAAATCGCGAACGAGCCCAACGAATCTGTTCACCAGATACCGCGCTTTTTTGCTTTTTCACGTCGAAGTTCAGTTCAATTCTTATTCGCAATAATAATAATCGTTCTTTTCAAGTTATTCCCGAACCCGCGTGATGCTCGAAATCGCGAACGAGCCCAACAGATCTGTTCACCAGATACCGCGCTTTTTTGCTTTTTCACGTCGAAGTTCAGTTCCATTCTTATTCGTAATAATAATAATCTTTCTTGTCAAGTTATTCCCGAACCCTTGTGATGCGCGAAATCGCGAACGAGCCCAACGAATCTGTTGACCAGATACCGCGCTTTTTTGCTTTTTCACGTCGAAGTTCAGTTCCATTCTTATTCGCGATAATAATAATCGTTCTTTTCGAGATATTCCCGAACCCGTGTGATGCTCGTAATCGCGAACGAGCCAGAAGAATCTGTTCACCAGATACCGCGCTTTTTTCGCTTTCTAACGTCGAAGTTCATTTCAATTCTTATTCGCAATAATAATAATCTTTCTTGTCAAGTTTTTCCTGAACCCGTGTGATGCGCGAAATCGCGAACGAGCCCAACGAATCTGTTCACCAGATACCGCGCTTTTTTGCTTTTTCACGTCGAAGTTCAGTTCCATTCTTGTTCGCAATAATAATAATCGTTCTTTTCAAGTTATTCCCGAACCCGTGTGATGCTCGAAATCGCGAACGAGCCCAACGAATCTGTTGACCAGATACCGCGCTTTTTTGCTTTTTCACGTCGAAGTTCAGTTCCATTCTTATTCGCAATAATAATAATCGTTCTTTTCAAGTTATTCCCGAACCCGCGTGATGCTCGAAATCGCGAACGAGCCCAACGGATCTGTTCACCAGATACCGCGCTTTTTTGCTTTTTCACGTCGAAGTTCAGTTCCATTCTTATCCGCAATAATAATAATCTTTCTTGTCAAGTTATTCCCGAACCCGTGTGATGCGCGAAATCGCGAACGAGCCCAACGAATCTGTTCACCAGATACCGCGCTTTTTTGCTTTTTCACGTCGAAGTTCAGTTCCATTCTTATTCGCAATAATAATAATCGTTCTTGTCAAGTTATTCCCGAACCCGTGTGATGCGCGAAATCGCGAACGAACCCAACGAATCTGTTCACCAGATACCGCGCTTTTTTGCTTTTTCACGTCGAAGTTCAGTTCCATTCTTGTTCGCAATAATAATAATCGTTCTTTTCAAGTTATTCCCGAACCCGGGTGATGCGCGAAATCGCGAACGAGCCCAACGAATCTGTTCACCAAATACCACGCTTTTTTGCTTTTTCACGTCGAAGTTCAGTTCCATTCTTATTCGCAATAATAATAACCGTTCTTTTCAAGTTATTCCCGAACCCGGGTGATGCGCGAAATCGCGAACGAGCCCAACGAATCTGTTTACCAGATACCGCGCTTTTTTGCTTTTTCACGTCGAAGTTCAGTTCCATTCTTATTCGCAATAATAATAATCGTTCTTGTCAAGTTATTCCCGAACCCGTGTGATGCGCGAAATCGCGAACGAACCCAACGAATCTGTTCACCAGATACCGCGCTTTGTTGCTTTTTCACGTCGAAGTTCAGTTCCATTCTTGTTCGCAATAATAATAATCGTTCTTTTCAAGTTATTCCCGAACCCGGGTGATGCGCGAAATCGCGAACGAGCCCAACGAATCTGTTCACCATATACCACGCTTTTTTGCTTTTTCACGTCGAAGTTCAGTTCCATTCTTTTTCGCAATAATAATAACCGTTCTTTTCAAGTTATTCCCGAACCCGTGTGATGCGCGAAATCGCGAACGAGCCCAACGAATCTGTTCACCAGATACTGCGATTTTTTCGCTTTCTAACGTCGAAGTTCATTTCAATTCTTATTCGCAATAATAATAATCGTTCTTTTCAAGTTATTCCCGAACCCGCGTGATGCTCGAAATCGCGAACGAGCCCAACAGATCTGTTCACCAGATACCGCGTTTTTTTGCTTTTTCACGTCGAAGTTCAGTTCCATTCTTATTCGTAATAATAATAATCTTTCTTGTCAAGTTATTCCCGAACCCTTGTGATGTGCGAAATCGTGAACGAGCCCAACGAATCTGTTGACCAGATACCGCGCTTTTTTGCTTTTTCACGTCGAAGTTCAGTTCCATTCTTATTCGCGATAATAATAATCTTTCTTTTCGAGATATTCCCGAACCCGTGTGATGCTCGTAATCGCGAACGAGCCAGAAGAATCTGTTCACCAGATACCGCGCTTTTTTCGCTTTCTAACGTCGAAGTTCATTTCAATTCTTATTCGCAATAATAATAATCTTTCTTGTCAAGTTATTCCTGAACCCGTGTGATGCGCGAAATCGCGAACGAGCCCAACGGATCTGTTCACCAGATACCGCGCTTTTTTGCTTTTTCACGTCGAAGTTCAGTTCCATTCTTATTCGCAATAATAATAATCTTTCTTGTCAAGTTATTCCCGAACCCGTGTGATGCGCGAAATCGCGAACGAACCCAACGAATCTGTTCACCAGATACCGCGCTTTTCTGCTTTTTCACGTCGAAGTTCAGTTCCATTCTTGTTCGCAATAATAATAATCGTTCTTTTCAAGTTATTCCCGAACCCGGGTGATGCGCGAAATCGCGAACGAGCCCAACGAATCTGTTCACCAGATACCGCGCTTTTTTGCTTTTTCACGTCGAAGTTCAGTTCAATTCTTATTCGCAATAATAATAATCGTTCTTTTCAAGTTATTCCCGAACCCGCGTGATGCTCGAAATCGCGAACGAGCCCAACAGATCTGTTCACCAGATACCGCGCTTTTTTGCTTTTTCACGTCGAAGTTCAGTTCCATTCTTATTCGTAATAATAATAATCTTTCTTGTCAAGTTATTCCCGAACCCTTGTGATGCGCGAAATCGCGAACGAGCCCAACGAATCTGTTGACCAGATACCGCGCTTTTTTGCTTTTTCACGTCGAAGTTCAGTTCCATTCTTATTCGCGATAATAATAATCGTTCTTTTCGAGATATTCCCGAACCCGTGTGATGCTCGTAATCGCGAACGAGCCAGAAGAATCTGTTCACCAGATACCGCGCTTTTTTCGCTTTCTAACGTCGAAGTTCATTTCAATTCTTATTCGCAATAATAATAATCTTTCTTGTCAAGTTTTTCCTGAACCCGTGTGATGCGCGAAATCGCGAACGAGCCCAACGAATCTGTTCACCAGATACCGCGCTTTTTTGCTTTTTCACGTCGAAGTTCAGTTCCATTCTTGTTCGCAATAATAATAATCGTTCTTTTCAAGTTATTCCCGAACCCGTGTGATGCTCGAAATCGCGAACGAGCCCAACGAATCTGTTGACCAGATACCGCGCTTTTTTGCTTTTTCACGTCGAAGTTCAGTTCCATTCTTATTCGCAATAATAATAATCGTTCTTTTCAAGTTATTCCCGAACCCGCGTGATGCTCGAAATCGCGAACGAGCCCAACGGATCTGTTCACCAGATACCGCGCTTTTTTGCTTTTTCACGTCGAAGTTCAGTTCCATTCTTATCCGCAATAATAATAATCTTTCTTGTCAAGTTATTCCCGAACCCGTGTGATGCGCGAAATCGCGAACGAGCCCAACGAATCTGTTCACCAGATACCGCGCTTTTTTGCTTTTTCACGTCGAAGTTCAGTTCCATTCTTATTCGCAATAATAATAATCGTTCTTGTCAAGTTATTCCCGAACCCGTGTGATGCTCGAAATCGCGAACGAGCCCAACGAATCTGTTCACCAGATGCCGCGCTTTTTTGCTTTTTCACGTCGAAGTTCAGTTCCATTCTTATTCGCAATAATAATAATCGTTCTTTTCAAGTTATTCCCGAACCCGGGTGATGCGCGAAATCGCGAACGAGCCCAACGAATCTGTTCACCAGATACTGCGCTTTTTTGCTTTTTCACGTCGAAGTTCAGTTCCATTCTTATTCGCAATAATAATTATCGTTCTTTTCAAGTTATTCCCGAACCCGTGTGATGCTCGAAATCGCGAACGAGCCCAACGAATCTGTTCACCAGATGCCGCGCTTTTTTTGCTTTCTAACGTTGAAGATCATTTTCATTTTATTCGCAATAATAATAATCGTTCTTTTCAAGATATTCCCGAACCCGTGTGATGCTCGAAATCGCGAACGAGCCAAACGAATCTGTTCACCAGATGCCGCGCTTTTTTTGCTTTCTAACGTCGGAGTTCATTTTCATTCTTATTCGCGATAATAATAATCGTTCTTTTCAAGATATTCCCGAACCCGTGTGATGCTCGAAATCGCGAACGAGCCCAACGAATCTGTTGACCAGATACCGCGCTTTTTTGCTTTTTCACGTCGAAGTTCAGTTCCATTCTTATTCGCAATAATAATAATCGTTCTTTTCAAGTTATTCCCGAACCCGCGTGATGCTCGAAATCGCGAACGAGCCCAACGGATCTGTTCACCAGATACCGCGCTTTTTTGCTTTTTCACGTCGAAGTTCAGTTCCATTCTTATTCGCAATAATAATAATCTTTCTTGTCAAGTTATTCCCGAACCCGTGTGATGCGCGAAATCGCGAACGAACCCAACGAATCTGTTCACCAGATACCGCGCTTTTCTGCTTTTTCACGTCGAAGTTCAGTTCCATTCTTGTTCGCAATAATAATAATCGTTCTTTTCAAGTTATTCCCGAACCCGGGTGATGCGCGAAATCGCGAACGAGCCCAACGAATCTGTTCACCAGATACCGCGCTTTTTTGCTTTTTCACGTCGAAGTTCAGTTCAATTCTTATTCGCAATAATAATAATCGTTCTTTTCAAGTTATTCCCGAACCCGCGTGATGCTCGAAATCGCGAACGAGCCCAACAGATCTGTTCACCAGATACCGCGCTTTTTTGCTTTTTCACGTCGAAGTTCAGTTCCATTCTTATTCGTAATAATAATAATCTTTCTTGTCAAGTTATTCCCGAACCCTTGTGATGCGCGAAATCGCGAACGAGCCCAACGAATCTGTTGACCAGATACCGCGCTTTTTTGCTTTTTCACGTCGAAGTTCAGTTCCATTCTTATTCGCGATAATAATAATCGTTCTTTTCGAGATATTCCCGAACCCGTGTGATGCTCGTAATCGCGAACGAGCCAGAAGAATCTGTTCACCAGATACCGCGCTTTTTTCGCTTTCTAACGTCGAAGTTCATTTCAATTCTTATTCGCAATAATAATAATCTTTCTTGTCAAGTTTTTCCTGAACCCGTGTGATGCGCGAAATCGCGAACGAGCCCAACGAATCTGTTCACCAGATACCGCGCTTTTTTGCTTTTTCACGTCGAAGTTCAGTTCCATTCTTGTTCGCAATAATAATAATCGTTCTTTTCAAGTTATTCCCGAACCCGTGTGATGCTCGAAATCGCGAACGAGCCCAACGAATCTGTTGACCAGATACCGCGCTTTTTTGCTTTTTCACGTCGAAGTTCAGTTCCATTCTTATTCGCAATAATAATAATCGTTCTTTTCAAGTTATTCCCGAACCCGCGTGATGCTCGAAATCGCGAACGAGCCCAACGGATCTGTTCACCAGATACCGCGCTTTTTTGCTTTTTCACGTCGAAGTTCAGTTCCATTCTTATCCGCAATAATAATAATCTTTCTTGTCAAGTTATTCCCGAACCCGTGTGATGCGCGAAATCGCGAACGAGCCCAACGAATCTGTTCACCAGATACCGCGCTTTTTTGCTTTTTCACGTCGAAGTTCAGTTCCATTCTTATTCGCAATAATAATAATCGTTCTTGTCAAGTTATTCCCGAACCCGTGTGATGCGCGAAATCGCGAACGAACCCAACGAATCTGTTCACCAGATACCGCGCTTTTTTGCTTTTTCACGTCGAAGTTCAGTTCCATTCTTGTTCGCAATAATAATAATCGTTCTTTTCAAGTTATTCCCGAACCCGGGTGATGCGCGAAATCGCGAACGAGCCCAACGAATCTGTTCACCAAATACCACGCTTTTTTGCTTTTTCACGTCGAAGTTCAGTTCCATTCTTATTCGCAATAATAATAACCGTTCTTTTCAAGTTATTCCCGAACCCGGGTGATGCGCGAAATCGCGAACGAGCCCAACGAATCTGTTTACCAGATACCGCGCTTTTTTGCTTTTTCACGTCGAAGTTCAGTTCCATTCTTATTCGCAATAATAATAATCGTTCTTGTCAAGTTATTCCCGAACCCGTGTGATGCGCGAAATCGCGAACGAACCCAACGAATCTGTTCACCAGATACCGCGCTTTGTTGCTTTTTCACGTCGAAGTTCAGTTCCATTCTTGTTCGCAATAATAATAATCGTTCTTTTCAAGTTATTCCCGAACCCGGGTGATGCGCGAAATCGCGAACGAGCCCAACGAATCTGTTCACCATATACCACGCTTTTTTGCTTTTTCACGTCGAAGTTCAGTTCCATTCTTTTTCGCAATAATAATAACCGTTCTTTTCAAGTTATTCCCGAACCCGTGTGATGCGCGAAATCGCGAACGAGCCCAACGAATCTGTTCACCAGATACTGCGATTTTTTCGCTTTCTAACGTCGAAGTTCATTTCAATTCTTATTCGCAATAATAATAATCGTTCTTTTCAAGTTATTCCCGAACCCGCGTGATGCTCGAAATCGCGAACGAGCCCAACAGATCTGTTCACCAGATACCGCGTTTTTTTGCTTTTTCACGTCGAAGTTCAGTTCCATTCTTATTCGTAATAATAATAATCTTTCTTGTCAAGTTATTCCCGAACCCTTGTGATGTGCGAAATCGTGAACGAGCCCAACGAATCTGTTGACCAGATACCGCGCTTTTTTGCTTTTTCACGTCGAAGTTCAGTTCCATTCTTATTCGCGATAATAATAATCTTTCTTTTCGAGATATTCCCGAACCCGTGTGATGCTCGTAATCGCGAACGAGCCAGAAGAATCTGTTCACCAGATACCGCGCTTTTTTCGCTTTCTAACGTCGAAGTTCATTTCAATTCTTATTCGCAATAATAATAATCTTTCTTGTCAAGTTATTCCTGAACCCGTGTGATGCGCGAAATCGCGAACGAGCCCAACGAATCTGTTCACCAGATACCGCGCTTTTTTGCTTTTTCACGTCGAAGTTCAGTTCCATTCTTGTTCGCAATAATAATAATCGTTCTTTTCAAGTTATTCCCGAACCCGTGTGATGCTCGAAATCGCGAACGAGCCCAACGAATCTGTTGACCAGATACCGCGCTTTTTTGCTTTTTCACGTCGAAGTTCAGTTCCATTCTTATTCGCAATAATAATAATCGTTCTTTTCAAGTTATTCCCGAACCCGCGTGATGCTCGAAATCGCGAACGAGCCCAACGGATCTGTTCACCAGATACCGCGCTTTTTTGCTTTTTCACGTCGAAGTTCAGTTCCATTCTTATCCGCAATAATAATAATCTTTCTTGTCAAGTTATTCCCGAACCCGTGTGATGCGCGAAATCGCGAACGAGCCCAACGAATCTGTTCACCAGATACCGCGCTTTTTTGCTTTTTCACGTCGAAGTTCAGTTCCATTCTTATTCGCAATAATAATAATCGTTCTTGTCAAGTTATTCCCGAACCCGTGTGATGCGCGAAATCGCGAACGAACCCAACGAATCTGTTCACCAGATACCGCGCTTTTTTGCTTTTTCACGTCGAAGTTCAGTTCCATTCTTGTTCGCAATAATAATAATCGTTCTTTTCAAGTTATTCCCGAACGCGGGTGATGCGCGAAATCGCAAACGAGCCCAACGAATCTGTTCACCAAATACCACGCTTTTTTGCTTTTTCACGTCGAAGTTCAGTTCCATTCTTATTCGCAATAATAATAACCGTTCTTTTCAAGTTATTCCCGAACCCGGGTGATGCGCGAAATCGCGAACGAGCCCAACGAATCTGTTTACCAGATACCGCGCTTTTTTGCTTTTTCACGTCGAAGTTCAGTTCCATTCTTATTCGCAATAATAATAATCGTTCTTTTCAAGTTATTCCCGAACCCGGGTGATGCGCGAAATCGCGAACGAGCCCAACGAATCTGTTCACCATATACCACGCTTTTTTGCTTTTTCACGTCGAAGTTGAGTTCCATTCTTATTCGCAATAATAATAACCGTTCTTTTCAAGTTATTCCCGAACCCGTGTGATGCGCGAAATCGCGAACGAGCCCAACGAATCTGTTCACCAGATACTGCGATTTTTTCGCTTTCTAACGTCGAAGTTCATTTCAATTCTTATTCGCAATAATAATAATCGTTCTTTTCAAGTTATTCCCGAACCCGCATGATGCTCGAAATCGCGAACGAGCCCAACGGATCTGTTCACCAGATACCGCGCTTTTTTTCTTTTTCACGTCGAAGTTCAGTTCCATTCTTATTCGTAATAATAATAATCTTTCTTGTCAAGTTATTCCCGAACCCGTGTGATGCGCGAAATCGCGAACGAGCCCAACGAATCTGTTCATCAGATACCGGGCTTTTTGACGTTTTCACGTCGAAGTTCAGTTCCATTCTTGTTCGCAATAATAATAATCGTTCTTTTCAAGTTATTCCCGAACCCGGGTGATGCGCGAAATCGCGAACGAGCCCAACGAATCTGTTTACCAGATACCGCGCTTTTTTGCTTTTTCACGTCGAAGTTCAGTTCCATTCTTATTCGCAATAATAATAATCGTTCTTGTCAAGTTATTCCTGAACCCGTGTGATGCGCGAAATCGCGAACGAACCCAACGAATCTGTTCACCAGATACCGCGCTTTTTTGGTTTTTCACGTCGAAGTTCAGTTCCATTCTTGTTTGCAATAATAATAATCGTTCTTTTCAAGTTATTCCCGAACCCGGGTGATGCGCGAAATCGCGAACGAGCCCAACGAATCTGTTCACCAGATACCGCGCTTTTTTGCTTTTTCACGTCGAAGTTCAGTTCCATTCTTATTCGCAATAATAATAATTGTTCTTTTCAAGATATTCCCGAACCTGTGTGATGCTCGAAATCGCGAACAAATTCATCAGGAGCAGTACCGTCCGCAAACCCGTGCAAACGAAAAACATTAAAATCGCTTCGGAAAAATCGCGCAACTTTTCGAAGTGTGTTCATAAATAAGTGAGCATTTCCCGATAAGGAAACATAAAACAAGGAATTTACGTAAAATTCGAAACACCGTCCGCTAATAGTTGAGCTAAGTACATTGGATTCGGGGCTTTGATTCACCTTTAATTTACCATCCCGACAAACCGTTTTCATTTGGACATGAGCAGTAAGGCAATGATTTGAATCAATATCAACGAAATTTACTCTTAATAGTTAATCAACAATGATGCTGTTACCATTTCCCTCCTCGACTGGTTTCTCTTCTTCTTGAAAATCCCGTTCATCGATTGATCCGTTCTGATTTCGCGAGACCGCTTTTTTCCTCATGTCTGAAATTTTTAACAATGATCATTAAATTTTCCAAACTCGTTATGTTCTCCAACGAAATATCTAACCTTTTCGTCTTTTGTTCCGTTTTTGTTTTTTCGACGGCGGCTCTGGTGCATGAACCGCGATCGGATGGCCAATGTGTATCCTCAGAGGATTTTGAATAGGATCTAAGATTTGAAAACTCAATATTAACAATATTCCAATACTTAGTTCAATCTTGTGATTAGCCTGATTATGGAATATGAAGGTTGAACAATATATTTGACAATCATAGATAGTTGCAAAATTTATTTCGGCTTATATCGAATAACAGTTTTGAGCTTGTATTTTATAAAAAAATTATTACCTATTTCGTTTTGCTGCGGCAATATTCTTCTTTCCTCCAATTCATCGGGATCCCGTTGCTCGAGCTCGTTCTCTGGAAGAAAAAATGGAACAATATTGCGTATAGATTACAAGTACATCAAACGGATACGAGTCAAAATCATATGCAATTAAAAATTACCATTAGCATCGACGGGAAAACGTTCCCGCGACTCGTCATCTTCCATTACCGGAATATCGTCTACGGAAAAAAATGGAAAAGTTTGTTTATTTGTGTTGAAATGTGCAATGAAAAAATAAATTCAAGAAACGATACGCATTCGTTCGCGAGTTATTTTCGATAAGTATTATAACATTTTAATTGGATACGGGCAATTCGAGGCTTAAAGGAAGTGAACTTGGATCTACAGACGGCCTTCAGCTAGTATTTTATAAAAATCAATTACCGATTTCATTCCGTTGCGGTGATGCTCTTCCTTCTTTCAAAACCTCGGGATCTCGCTGCTCGAGCTCATTTTCTGAAAAACAAAATGGAACGTGAATCGCGTACAGCTTTACACCGCAAACGGATACGAGTAAAGAAAATATGCGACATAAAATTACCATCAGCATTAAGAGGAAAACGTTCGCGTGCCTCGTCTCCCATTGCCAATATTGCGTCTTCGTCTTCGAAGGGAACGGCATTGTCGCGGAGCCATCGAGGGGGTTCTTCAGCGAATATATCTCTTTCAAAATCGGGATCTGGAACATTTTCGTTAAAATTATGTTTCAGAATTTTTTAAATAAGTTTTAACAGTTTCAAAGGAAGAATTTTACCTTCTCGTTGCATCGGCGGGGGTTCCTCCAATTCCCGATCTAGATCTTCAATATTGTTATCTTGCTGTGCCATCAAAAAGTCTACGTTCCCTTTCAAGGCTGCAGTCTTGTCGATGAACTCGTCCACCGTTATTTGCAGCATGTGCAATTCCCGCCAAGCTAAATAAAATGTTGATAACTTTATTCACATTGTTACCATAATTTACTACCGATTTGCTCGCTATATATGGTACCAATTTCCCTGATATCGAATTCTATGAGATTATACCCTCCCGCTCAAAAGTATGGGTTGATGCACTCATCGAAATTTTCAGCCTCGGTATAAGTTCCATATCTTGGTGGAAAAAGATCGTAAGAGAATTTAATAAGCACCGTTTTGAAGGGGACAGTTTTAGCTTCACTCTACTATTTTTTATGATTTTTACATTTTTTTTTATTGTCCTCTTTTGAACAGGGCAGTTTTCGATATTTTTTTGCGCTCTGGAGACGGGCTACCCGGCTACTAAAAAATTTTCCTCGCAATTTTATTCATCGTAGTTTAAAGAGGATATTAAACACTGCATTTTTGTTTCTGAAAAAGTATCGTGTAATTTTTTTTCGCCAAAATATTCTAATTTTTCATAAAAATTGATCATTTTATTCAATTCGGCGTAACTTGCAAACGGCGGGTGATCGGAGAAAATATCCAGAGGGCGGAAAGTGCAAATAGATTTTGATGGACCTGGTAGATTTATTTCAGAATTTTTTTCCGACATTTGTTTTTTCATACTCTTGGAGTCAAAATGATTTTTTATTTTCCCATGATTTTTTCTTATTTTCAGACGGCGGAGGCATTTCTTTCATTGCTTCTATCACCATCTTGACGTAATTTGAACTAAAAATCAAATTTCTCACAATTTTTTCCACGTTTTTTTCGTAAAAAATATTTCATTTTTAGTTGAAATTACGTCAAGATGGTGATCAAACCAATAAAAGAAATCGTTCAGCGGTCTAAAAAAAAGAAAAAATCACGAAAAAATTCAAATAGTTTTGACTCCAAGAGTATGAAAAAACAAATGTCGGAAAAAATTCTGGTATAAATCTCCCAGGATCATCATAATCCATTGCAACTTTCCACCCTCTCGATATTTTCTCCGATCACCCGTCGTTTTCAAGATACGCCGAATTAAATGAAATGATCAATTTTTGTCCAAAATTGGAATATTTTTGCGAAAAAAAAATCGCACGATATTTTTTCAAAAACAAAAATGCAGTTTTTAATATCCTCTTTGAAACTACGATGAATAAAATTGCGAGGAAATTTTTTTAGTAGCCGGGTAGCCCGTCTCCAAAGCGCAAAAAAACATCGAAAAACTGCCCTGTTCAAAAGGGGACAATAAAAAAAATTGTAAAAATGATAAAAA
Organism: Hyposoter dolosus; assembly: GCA_963921915.1. Classification (NCBI taxonomy): domain Eukaryota; kingdom Metazoa; phylum Arthropoda; class Insecta; order Hymenoptera; family Ichneumonidae; genus Hyposoter; species Hyposoter dolosus. The sequence goes on along the minus strand of OY998132.1, from coordinate 1,504,410 downwards.
AAATAGTAAAGCGAAGCTAAAACTGTCCCCTTCAAAACGGTGCTTGTTTAATTCGCTTACGACCTTTTTCCACCGAGATATGGAACTTATACCGAGGCTGAAAATTTCAATAAGTGAACCCATACTTTTGAGCGCGAGTGTAGCTGCAAATTACATACTGGAAACGTGAGAATAAGTCGTCTGCTAGGCGTCCATCTTTTATGCACATCGGTATTTTGTATTTAAAATAAGAAATCCTTCGACGAAAGCTCACCTCTCACTAGCTGAGCTTGCTTGAATATTGAGCTGTATCTCGTGTGTCGTCCAATTTGCCCGTTGTTCCTTAGCCGGACAATGTCAGCTCTCACGTCAGCTTGCAATTTCAAAAGCTTGCCTGTTTCACAAAACATTATTGCTATGAGTAATATTCGATGCTCTTCGTTTTTCCATGAAAATCATTGTCTTTGACTACAATTTATTATGCTTACAAACGAAGTCCCATGGTCCGGGGCGAGTTGTCATACGGTGTTGCAGCCGGCTGTGATACGACTCTATGACGTTATTCGTTCTGCGACTGAGGCCGTACACGCTAAAACCCTCTGGCGTCACTGTCCTCAGCCAATATCGGTTATAGTAGGTGATGAACGTGCTCAGACTCCGTTTAACCGGAGGCGATAGACCGTTTTTAAGGGCGTGGAATTTTTCATCCACCTTAGCAGCCGGCAGGTATGCTAAAGCCAAAACTTTTTTAAAAAAAGCTTTGGCTTCTCCGTTAGTACGAAGTGTATTGTGCAGACCGAGGCCCTTCGCTGTTTTATAGATGGCCTGAAACCCGAAACGTTTTTTTAATTCCGTATTTGCATGGAGAAAAAAGATTCTTAATCGTTATTCGCGTCAGAAAAACTCTATTCTACGATTATTCCTAGATAAGCGAAGTGACGCATAAAATACGAATGTGACGAGAACGCTCCAGTCATTGCAGCATTTTTTGACGGTACCATCTCTACTTATACAGTACAAATAATCTACGCGTGCAATAGACGCCTTTAAAGTGTCAAGTCAGATCGAAGAAAGTATGAAACCGTCAAAAAATCTGGATGCCAAAAAGTAGTTGGAATTTTTCTCGTTTAATTGGATAGACGCTACTTACACTGTCATAATGCGTATTGCAACCTGTGCTGTGTGCTGTTGGAAAAACTTCCGTTATTGCGTTACGCAACCCACGCTCAAAGTCGCTCATGGCCAAAATGATGTTGTTGTCATGCAGTACGTGCGTCTTGACCTGGTCCAGACATGCAACGTAGGCTCCTTGCGTTTTCCGCGACATCACAATCCATATGAAAGGGAAACCCTATTTTTTTTTTTTTTTTTAATCAATGTTTTGTACTATAATTAATAAATCAATTTTTTGTGCAACCGTGTTTATCGCGTCATTACGTTTGAGTATATCGATTATCATCAAATTAGCAAAACTATTTTTCTGAACTCGTACATTAATTATTTTCTTTCGAGTTGCAATGTTTTTAAGCAAACATTACGTTGTGCAATTAAAAAAAAATTTCAAAACCGTCTCAAATCATTTTCACAAGGCTGTCGGCAAAGCTAATACATCGCTATTTTGTTGTATATTTAAAAATTTCAACTCCAGAAAGTTTCCACATATCAAATGTTTCCAGATATAAACCGATGCTTACATGATTCATTTTGATGCGCATAATCGTCAAAAGTTGATACACGCCTCCAATACGCGGTCGTGAGCGGAACGTAGCATCGATGAATAGTCTCGATACCTCTCGCATTTCTTCGCGGACGAAGTTTTGATCCCAGAATAAGGCATGCTGCCCACCGTTTTCGTCCGTAATTAATTGAACGGAGAGCCGGCCACCGGAGTACTCCAAGTTCCGGGCGTGTGCTGGGTCGACGAGACGAGCCACGAATTCGTTGATGGTGTGAGGGTTCGGAGGAAATTGTTTTTTCCTGCATTGCTGCATATACGAGCGTACGCTTCGATACGTCACATAAGCAGCAGCTTCGTGATGACTTTATAATGCAAAAACCGAAACCAATAAGAAATGTGAAGATTTTTGTTAAGAAACAGAAAAAGAAGAATGTACACTACCGTTCAAAAGTATGAAAACACTCGCCCCGATGTCAAGCCACTCAAAAAGTTCCATCCTTCTCTCAAAAATGATGATATCTTAATTTTTCAAGCGGCGTTTCAAAAAAAAAATATTTAACTTCATTCTCCTCTTTTCGAAAAAATTTTACGATTTTTTTTTAGCCCGGTACGCACTTTGGAAGATGGTCGTTTTTGGGCTTTTTTTGGGGGGTTGAAATTTTGACGCACGGCTCGTAGAACATTTTTTTCATTCTTTTTCCTAACGAAAACTTATCGCAGAGAGTGAGAGCTTCATTTTCTTTTTTTAGAAAGTTTCATACGATTTTATTTCGCACAACTATTGAACTTTTTGCAAAAAACCCAAACGAATATTGAAACTGTTCAGTTTACGTAAAATTGCCAGGAGAAGGAAAAGATGCATAGTCATTGTGAATGCACCTAATTTTTTTTCAGAATAAAAAAAAAATTCTTTTCAAAAGGCGACGAAATTTTTTCCTATTTTCAAAAATGGTGTCTCCTATCTGACCTGATTTTCGATATTTTAGTTGTTTTGCAAGGCCGAGCGGAGCGATTACGATTTGAGTTTTAACCGGTCATTATGTGTCTCTTAATTTTCGTGTGCACTCTTTCCACCAAAATGTTTAACTCTCGGGCAATTTTCTGATGGGAAAATAACCTGTTTATACAGAGCAATTACAGAGCCACGCTTGTCGAGATCGATTTCTTTTTTTGTGCCATTTGAACGAAATAGAGAAAAAAATATTCACGAATATCGATAGATTTTTTCACGCATCCACGTTCGAAACGTTAGCACAACTGAATAACTCTACCGATCATGTTCTTTGTCGTCCTACAAAAATGTAAACCGATGGGAAGAGACATCGAGTTTCGCCAAGAAATAGAAAATACATCGTTTGTGTTTACATTGGTTTTGAACGTCGATCATGACATTGTAGGTCGATAAAGAACATTGTCGATAGAGTTATTCAGTTGTGCTAACGTTTCGAACGTGAATGCGTGAAAAAAATCTATCGATTTTCGCGAATATATTTTTCTCTATTTCGTTCAAATGGCGCGAAAAAAAGAAATCAATCTCGATAAGCGTGGCGCTGTAATTGCTCTGTATAAACAGGTTATTTTGTATCGGAAAATTGCGCCAGAATTAAAAATTACGGTGAAAGAAGTGCACATGACTATTGAAAGACACAAAGTGACCGGTAAAAACTCAAATCGTAATTACTCGGGTCAGCCTCGTGAAACAACAAAAAGATCGAAAATCAGATGAGGTAACAAAATCAGGCGAGAGACCCGATTTTTGAAAATAGAAAAAAATTTCGTCGCCTTATGAGAACAATTTTTTTTCAATTGCGAAAAAAATTACGCGCATCCACAATGACTGTGTGCGTCTTTGCGTCTTTTCACTCCTTGGTGATTTCACGAAAACTCAACAGTTCCAAAATTAGGCTACATTTTATAAATAGGGTTGTTTTTTTTGCAAAAAAATCAATAGTTGTGCGAAAAAAAAATCGTATGAAACTTTTTTAAAAAGCCAAATGAACCTTTTACTCTCTGCCTTAAGTTTTGGCTAGGAAAAAAAAGTGAACAAATTTTCTATGAGTCGTGCGCTAAAATTCAACTCCCCAATAAAAGCCAATAAACGACCATCTTTTAAGGTGCGTACCGGGCTAAAAAAAATCGTCCAATTTTTTCGGAAAATAGTGAAAGAAGGTTAATATGTTTTTTTTAAAATGCCGCTTGGAAATTTAAGATATTATTCTTGAGAGAAGGATGAAACTTTTTGTATGGCTCGACATCGAGGCGAGTGTTTTCATACTTTTAGGGAGTAGTTTTACCACTACTGCAGAGTCATTCAATAGTGAATTGAAAAACTAGAAATACTTTTAAGAACGCAAGGAAGATTTGAAATGTTTCAACATCTTTTCTTTCAACGGTTTGGTGAAGAATCTCTACCCGTTGATTCCTATCGGAATTGTTACGTTTGACAAAAAAACTCCCCGCTCTTCCCCTCAAGCAAAATATAATGTTGATGGTGATATTTTGACATGGTATTTTTTAATGATCAAATAATGGTCAAATAATGAAAGAATGATAAATACATATCACGACGCGACAGCAATCGTAGAGTGATTTGGAAAAGAACTTACAGAGTTGCCAAGGTGTCATACAGGTCTTTCAGCCTGTACCAATAACGTTGGAGTGATTCGGAAAGAGCCGCCTTGAACCGACTGATGAGCTCGAATTTCTCATCTGGCATACAGAACTCCGAATGTGGATTCAACTTTTCAATTATGCCATCCTCTAATTTCGCCGTGCCCTGACATATCACTCTTTGCTTACAGCGTAAATATCTGTAGAATAGAATCGAAGAATCAGCATTTTTTTCAGTGAATTCCAATAAGCTATTTCGACTTCTTTTTATGACATCACGGCATAACGATACTTTGATAAACTTGCATAATAACGATCTTTCATACAGCCCTAATAAAATTGAAAGCGAAAATCTTTTGACTTTGAACACATCAGAATATTTCGAAATTCCAATTTTTGATACATAAAACTCTTTTTATTGGTATTATTTACTAATATTTGATGAAACTTGTTTCATACAATCAGACTGAAATATGAATTTATTTCGAATGTGTATGTAAAAATTTTGACATCCTCGATTCTCAAAGTTTTTTTTCAAATCCTCGCTGTGTCTATAAAGATTCAACGTTCTAATGGAATATCTGCAAATTGTCGAATCGAAAATAAAAATGTTCATTTCACCATTTCAAGTTACTGGAAATCTTTCGTATTCCGCAACTTTATTCATAGGTTTCAATTTGACTCAAATGTCAAAATTCTAATTGTAATATTCCCACGCTTAAATTCAATTCATTTTCAATATCACTTTCAAAATGGCATTTAAATAAAACCTTGTCATTCGCGTTCCATTTGGCTATCTTCATGTTTTTAGATTTCGAAACTCTGTCAATATTGGAGCACCAATTTTTTTCTTTTCACGTTATAAACTGTGACGTAACATTCTGCCACGTCACTCGTACGAATGCCTGTCGACCAGTGGACCGGGTTTTCGGTCCAATTTTCGGTCGCCACTCGTCGAGACAACGGACAGAGCATTTGCGGAGACTCAAAGCGTCGTAATTATTACCATTTTTATTGTCATTTTATTTCATACGACGTTATTTTATTGAAGTGTAAACGAGCCCCGCCGATCATCGAAATACCTTCGCAAGCTTAAAGAAATAATCGCGATCTACCGAGATCGATCATTTAGTTATTTTGTTATTTGCAATTGTTCGAGATTTCCTTAGTTGGCTGGAGAATACCGAGAAACCTGAGACGCGATATTACCTTCCTAACCATTGCCTTTTGTGTTGTTGCGTTTCTCGTGCGCTCACTCCGACGCGGGTTTCTCGCGAGGGAAAACATTTTGCCTTGTGCCTTGCTTTGCCGCCCCGTTTCTCTCAAGGCTTTCGCCCCCGTTAGGCGTTCCAGTCGCAATCATCGTGGCTGCTGGTGGACGTTAGGAGGCACACGCTGGTTCCGTGGCCATTCGTTGATGCCCCCCGTGGCCTCCTCGCCGAAGCAACCGAGTAGTTGCACCGTCCACAGCCGTACCCTCGGGTGCCACGGTCCGCTAACCCCGGCGCCTCGTCTTAGCGGGATTCGGGAAAAGTCTTGGGGCGGAGGTGCTGTTTTGCCTATGTTGGCGTGTGGGTCCACCGCGACTCGCTTGGTCGGTGAGTCGCGAGGGAGGCCTCCCCTCCTCCCCGTCAGGGACGTCGCCCGGATCCCCAGAGGAAGCGTACCCGAGGCACGGCTCAGCAGAACGTGAGGGGACGATTTCCGAAGGGGAGACGGTCAGCGGTAAGGTAGAGGCGAGTTCGTAATTTTCGAGTCGCGTATCGTCGATTCTGCAATCGGCGGTACGCGCCATTCAGTTTGCCGCGGAATATCACGTGGCCCGGCAACAGCCTAGTTCGCGCCTAGAGCGTGCTAGCGCTGCCTCGCGTGAGACTTGTTGCGGTGGTGGGGACAGCGCGAGAATCGGGAACAACGAGATTTGCGAATTCCTTTGCAAATCAGTCTTCGACAAGTGCCTGTCCGGAGTGGTGACATCTTCCTCGACCGACTTCCGTTGCCTTGCTGCCTTTGTTGCCTTGCTGCCTTTTGCCTTTTACTTTCGCTGCCTTGGTTGCTGTCGTCACCTGGACCACGAGTTTCTCGGTAAGCCCGTTCCGTTCTCTCCCTTTACCCGATTGTTTTATTCGGCATTTATATTGTACTGCAATCCCCGGAATGGCGAAATTTGTCGGCTATTCCGGGAGATTATTTCGTTAGGGTTTTTGCGGTCGCGGGAAAAGCAGGTTGACATTTTCGGGCTTGACCAGCTATCCGTCCCTGGGCTTTTCCCCCGTTCATTCGAGTCATTTCGTAGCCGAATAAAACAAGGCGGGTTAATCAGTGATGGCGTCTCGAATAATTTAATTTCGTTTTGGTCGCGGCTCGTATATTTTTGGAGAGCATTGCTGCAGTATTTTAGAGTCATGTATCGCGTTCATTTATTTCGATCTCGGTATTCCTCCTGTCGTAGAATTCTTCGAGCGACGAGAACATATATTTTCTTTCGTTGTGCTAGAGTCGCCGCTCGGAGAATTCCCTTTGTCGCGCGTGGCCTCGAGCCGGCCAGCGCGCAAGCGTTTGTATTCGTGTCATCTCTCTCGCTCTCGCGTCGTGGCTACGAACGCTACGGCGAGGCGTAGAGCCTATTGTTTGCGAACGTATCTGTCGATGTTTCGGTGATTCGAGCTCGGTTTCGTATTTATTTTATCTCTGCACGTGTCGTGCCTTTTCGAGTATTATTTTGAGCGTTAGTAATTATTTCGAGTCAATTATTGCGTTGCCTTTTCTTGCGTCCTACCAGGAGCCTCTGCCTTCACGTCCCGACTGACGATGTGTAATTTTGCCTTATCGCGACTCAACTTTCGTTGTGTTCCTTTTGCCTTACGAGATCCTGCGTTATCTCAGCATTGCCTTGGGTTTAGGGCCGATTACCTTTTGCCTGTCGTCGTTGTTCTGAGCTGCTACCTTAGCCATGGCGATCTGTGAGTTTGATGACGTCTTACCTTGCTTTACCTTGCGCGCCTTTTGGCACGGCGTCACAAACACAGCAGTCGCCTGGCCACAGTCAGAATAGCGCTCGACATTAGCTACCTTCATTACCACTGGGCAATGCGTGAGACATTTCGCTTTCGTTTTCTATCTTGCGCTCGTGTTTCGTATCGTCCGGAGCTGCCTGCCTTTGCTCTTGGTCGATCGGTGGTTTGGCGGCGGTTACCTTGCCGTATCTTTTTGGGCGTTGCGCCGCCGACCTTCCGACCGCCATGCTGCAGTTCCGACGTTACCTTTTGTCTTTGCTTAATTCCGTCCATCGTCAGACGGAGACCTCACACCCTGGTAGTGCTCGCGCAATTTTATTATTTCTTTTGTAACGGGCCGGCGATACGCCGCCCCGATTTTCTGTTCCCTCTTCTCTTGTAACATCGCCGATAAATTATATTTAAATAAACGCACTTGTTAACCTTTCATTTTGCCGTCTAGAGCCAATTATTTCGTTTTGTTTCGCTTTATCCCGCTGTTGCTCTTTCCCCGAAAGAATCACCCCCTCTACCCCTTAGTATCTCAGTATGGAGCTGAGTAGTCGGACCGCCTCGGTCATAATCGCCTTCCGTGCCTCCCGGCCAAATTCGATGCGCGAGGGTGGGCGAATTATAAGTCGGCCTTGGTCGGCGGTACGTTGTACCTGGCGCCCTGTCCACTCTCGCGGCCGAGGGATCGCACGAGGGGCGATATGAGCCGAGAAGGGACGAGATGGACCCGTCCGGGAAAATCTGCGTTACAAATGGCGCCCAACGTGGGGCCAAGGAGTAACAGCTTCGTAGAGAAATAAATTTAACTTCGAGTATGATAAAGTTTTGAGTTTAGTAGAGTTTTTGCAGGAAATTTCGATTGTAGTAAAGTTCCGAGTTTCGCGAAGTTTCGATTGCCTTAAAGTTTTCCTTTCGTTGTCTTGAGCCTATCTCGCATAAATAAAATTTTCGTATTGCATTTTGACGATCCCATGACCGAGCCCGCTCGAAATATCGACAGACCATTTTTCGACCTTCGCATTATTTCGAGATTTCTTGTGCCTTACATTCGCGAATATTCCGAGGTCGAATATTTCGTTTTCTTTCGTATTTCAATTTCGTGAGTATTTCGTGCGACGATTTCAGGAGCGCTACAGAAAGTCGTACCTCGGTTTCGAGGAACGACACGTGCAAGAAATATTGTTTACCGAATAATCTCGATCCTTTCGGAGAATTCAGTGCCTAGTTTTTGCTTTCTGTTATTTGTCGTTGGCTCCAACGATGAGCCTTTTGGCCTTACGATTTCTTATGTGTAATTTCGGTGTTTATTCCGTAAGCTTTGTACAGCAGCGTACCTTGCCTAGTAACAGCTCGGTCAATTTCAATATTTCTATTTCTTCCAATTTTAATTTTATTTTCGTTGCCGACTGTGTTTGGCGTGCCACACTACCTTTGTTCCTTAATCCCTTTTATTACCGGTGAAAAACATCGTGCGAGCTCTTCGCACTCGACTGCCCAAAATTTAACACCTGTGCCGATGCGACGACATCGCGAGTCGAAGCCTAATCCCTTGTTTACCTCCTCGCGATAGATCCGGGAATTCTTTGTCTTCGGAACCAAGTTACGAACTGCTCTTACTCCGAGCAAAGTCGTTCGAACAAGGGAAGGGGAAAAGGCCCGCGAGAGTCCGTGAGTCTCGTCACGTCCAGTCAACGAGAATCCGCGCGAGTTAACGGTCAAGCTTTTGCCCACCCGGTTGTCACGCTATTCTCAACGTTTTTCGAACATTCGCTAACGAAAATATTCCTTTGATACCTTCGCTTCGATCCCTTGTAATTCGAGGCCATCAGTCCAGTCCCTTCGCGACAGTTACCTTCGACTCGGAGAATTTATTCTTTACCTTGTTGATTCGGAGAATTGACTAACTACCTTCATTAATTCGGAGAATCAATCTACTACCTTTGGTTGGTTCGGAGAATTCGTTGCCTTTGCCCATTCGAAGAACCGATCCGTTGCCTTGATTGATTCAAAGAATTACTTTATTACCTTCTGTCAATTCAAAGAATTAACGCGTTGCCTTGAGAAAAATTCAAAGAGTTCGGTAATTCCCCCGTGTAACGTGTCATTGCCTTCCGGTGCGCGATCATGGCCGATATGGGCCCGCCGAGTCAACCGGAATCGGACGCAGAGTCACCGCGCACGTCATCCCCGCCCCCGGCGGACGCGGGTGCAGAAATCGAGTCTCATGGCGATAAAGACCACCGCGAATCGAACTCTCTGCATTCACCCACGGCAGCCGGTCAGGATTCGGGCGTCGGCCAAACCTGGCATCTAGACGATTCCGCAGGCGCGTCGAACGCGTGGTTAGGCGGTGGCGTACAAACCAGTAACAGCCGGTCAGGCCCCATAGCCGCGACAATGCCGGCCGAAATACTACCTTCTGCCTTTCGAACGGGTCCTAGAGACGTTGTCGTGACCCGGCCACTCGGTCAAACCGCGGACGGCACGTTACCTCCACACTCGACGGTTCCACCACACATCGAGCAAAGGATAATTACCGATGATCCTACGCAACCCCCTCGCGAGTTCGATCCCTATCGCTCACCGGTCTCAGCGTCATCCGTCCTGCACGTCATGCAGAAATGGAAAATTTCATTCTCTGGGAAGAAAGGGGAAGACGTCGACGCTTTTCTAACGCGTATCGCGGAAGGTCGCGCGTTAATTCCTGTCTCGGAAGCCGATCTTATCCGGTGCATTCCCTTCTTCCTTACGGGCGTCGCTTTGCAATGGTTCCGCAACGACCGCGATAGTTGGACAAGCTGGAGGCAGTTCGAGTCTGCCTGTCGAACACGATTCGGAGATCCCGATTACCAATACGCGCTCCGCGAGGAAATCATGCGTCGTACTCAGGGCCTAGATGAGCCTGTCGCGGATTACCTTACTTGCCTCCGCGGATTATTTGCACGTCTCCAGCCTCCCTGGAACGAGCCTACTCAGGTACAGTACGCGCATCGTAATTTAATCCCTCGGTTACATATCGCGATCCATCGCGACGACGTTTTCGACTTCACCTCTTTCGAGCATATCGCGGTTCGAGTTGAGAAGAGCTTTATGTCATCGCGTACGTACCGAGCGCCTCCACCTCCCGGCCAATCCCTTTTTCCTAACCTGGCCTACCAAGGTTCGAAAACCGCCGCCGCGAGCCCATTGCCTAACCGCGTTAACGCGGTGAAAACCAACGCACCGCAGAGCCGGTGTAAGAAAACATCGAACCCGACGCGCGCCCCGAAAGGACCTGAGCCCGCGGAAACGGCGATGCTAAACCCCCTTAGCGACGCAGGGTCCGCGTCTAGCTCAACGGCACCGCGACGGCCGAGCAATTGCTGGAATTGCGGGAAACCCGGCCATCGGTTTAACTCGTGTCGCGAGCAGAGGAAGACCTTCTGCTACCGTTGTGGACGAGACGGAGTGAAATCGACGGAATGCTCCTGCGCGGAAAACCGCTAGCGGCGGGCACTGTTACCTTTTTCGGAGCGCCCGCCGACGCGTTACCTTAAAGATCGTTCCCTTCGCTTACCCGCGACGAGCCCACTCGGTGCGGTAGCGCCCGCGTCGTTTAAACATCTCTCGTTTGGTCACCGATAATATTTCCTTTTGCCTTAACCCCGAAATTCCCTTAACTTCGAGCACGCACGACATCGGACGACAATTCCCTTTATTTTAATTTTGCCTGAGTAAATTTTAAGATTTTCGTCAAACTATTCCTTCCTTCCTCGGGAGAAATTTTCGGTTCCCTTGCGTTGCCTTTACTTTCATTGTCTTATGCCTCAAGTTCCCCGAGCGTGGGCCAGAAGGAACGTCCGTTTAATGTCGTTTTTCGATTCTACAGTACTGCCTCCATTCCGTTATTTCTTTATCGAGTATTTATCATTCCAATTTTTTTGTTAAGTCGAACCCGCTGTACACAGCCGTAAAATCTATCTAACTTGTCGATAAGAATTTGCCTAGCACGTTTGCCTTTTGTCTGCACAATTCTGAAGCTACGCTCCTGTATTTCGATCGCGAAGTGGTATTTTAGTAAAAATTTTTTTTTCTCTCTCTCTCACGTCGCACCGGTATTCACGCTCGATTTTGGTCATTTCGTTATTGTGGAGCCCGGTCGCTGCCTTCGTTTAATCTCGCACTCGGGTGCGTCGCGAGCAGGCGACCCCGTCCATCAAAGCCGGTGCGAACCTTATCGTTTTCCCGTTTGAGTAATTTCGTTGCCTAAATTTTGTTTTGCGTTGAGACCCCATCGCTTTGGAGAACGAGCACGCGTAAGCGTGGCGGGCGGGTATAACAGGGCTCCGAGATCGGCAAGCCGAGAAACTTTGTGTTCCAGCTATTTAGTTCCATCATCGAGAACTCGGGAAACTGGGAGACACATTCGTGCGAGCATCTGTCGACATCGCCCGACGAAGGATGTCCGCCAAGGGAACCCAAGGCCATCGACGAGCGTCGCCCACCAACATCCGTACGCAAATTCTGGGGTGGAGGTTTGTGACGTAACATTCTGCCACGTCACTCGTACGAATGCCTGTCGACCAGTGGACCGGGTTTTCGGTCCAATTTTCGGTCGCCACTCGTCGAGACAACGGACAGAGCATTTGCGGAGACTCAAAGCGTCGTAATTATTACCATTTTTATTGTCATTTTATTTCATACGACGTTATTTTATTGAAGTGTAAACGAGCCCCGCCGATCATCGAAATACCTTCGCAAGCTTAAAGAAATAATCGCGATCTACCGAGATCGATCATTTAGTTATTTTGTTATTTGCAATTGTTCGAGATTTCCTTAGTTGGCTGGAGAATACCGAGAAACCTGAGACGCGATATTACCTTCCTAACCATTGCCTTTTGTGTTGTTGCGTTTCTCGTGCGCTCACTCCGACGCGGGTTTCTCGCGAGGGAAAACATTTTGCCTTGTGCCTTGCTTTGCCGCCCCGTTTCTCTCAAGGCTTTCGCCCCCGTTAGGCGTTCCAGTCGCAATCATCGTGGCTGCTGGTGGACGTTAGGAGGCACACGCTGGTTCCGTGGCCATTCGTTGATGCCCCCCGTGGCCTCCTCGCCGAAGCAACCGAGTAGTTGCACCGTCCACAGCCGTACCCTCGGGTGCCACGGTCCGCTAACCCCGGCGCCTCGTCTTAGCGGGATTCGGGAAAAGTCTTGGGGCGGAGGTGCTGTTTTGCCTATGTTGGCGTGTGGGTCCACCGCGACTCGCTTGGTCGGTGAGTCGCGAGGGAGGCCTCCCCTCCTCCCCGTCAGGGACGTCGCCCGGATCCCCAGAGGAAGCGTACCCGAGGCACGGCTCAGCAGAACGTGAGGGGACGATTTCCGAAGGGGAGACGGTCAGCGGTAAGGTAGAGGCGAGTTCGTAATTTTCGAGTCGCGTATCGTCGATTCTGCAATCGGCGGTACGCGCCATTCAGTTTGCCGCGGAATATCACGTGGCCCGGCAACAGCCTAGTTCGCGCCTAGAGCGTGCTAGCGCTGCCTCGCGTGAGACTTGTTGCGGTGGTGGGGACAGCGCGAGAATCGGGAACAACGAGATTTGCGAATTCCTTTGCAAATCAGTCTTCGACAAGTGCCTGTCCGGAGTGGTGACATCTTCCTCGACCGACTTCCGTTGCCTTGCTGCCTTTGTTGCCTTGCTGCCTTTTGCCTTTTACTTTCGCCGCCTTGGTTGCTGTCGTCACCTGGACCACGAGTTTCTCGGTAAGCCCGTTCCGTTCTCTCCCTTTACCCGATTGTTTTATTCGGCATTTATATTGTACTGCAATCCCCGGAATGGCGAAATTTGTCGGCTATTCCGGGAGATTATTTCGTTAGGGTTTTTGCGGTCGCGGGAAAAGCAGGTTGACATTTTCGGGCTTGACCAGCTATCCGTCCCTGGGCTTTTCCCCCGTTCATTCGAGTCATTTCGTAGCCGAATAAAACAAGGCGGGTTAATCAGTGATGGCGTCTCGAATAATTTAATTTCGTTTTGGTCGCGGCTCGTATATTTTTGGAGAGCATTGCTGCAGTATTTTAGAGTCATGTATCGCGTTCATTTATTTCGATCTCGGTATTCCTCCTGTCGTAGAATTCTTCGAGCGACGAGAACATATATTTTCTTTCGTTGTGCTAGAGTCGCCGCTCGGAGAATTCCCTTTGTCGCGCGTGGCCTCGAGCCGGCCAGCGCGCAAGCGTTTGTATTCGTGTCATCTCTCTCGCTCTCGCGTCGTGGCTACGAACGCTACGGCGAGGCGTAGAGCCTATTGTTTGCGAACGTATCTGTCGATGTTTCGGTGATTCGAGCTCGGTTTCGTATTTATTTTATCTCTGCACGTGTCGTGCCTTTTCGAGTATTATTTTGAGCGTTAGTAATTATTTCGAGTCAATTATTGCGTTGCCTTTTCTTGCGTCCTACCAGGAGCCTCTGCCTTCACGTCCCGACTGACGATGTGTAATTTTGCCTTATCGCGACTCAACTTTCGTTGTGTTCCTTTTGCCTTACGAGATCCTGCGTTATCTCAGCATTGCCTTGGGTTTAGGGCCGATTACCTTTTGCCTGTCGTCGTTGTTCTGAGCTGCTACCTTAGCCATGGCGATCTGTGAGTTTGATGACGTCTTACCTTGCTTTACCTTGCGCGCCTTTTGGCACGGCGTCACAAACACAGCAGTCGCCTGGCCACAGTCAGAATAGCGCTCGACATTAGCTACCTTCATTACCACTGGGCAATGCGTGAGACATTTCGCTTTCGTTTTCTATCTTGCGCTCGTGTTTCGTATCGTCCGGAGCTGCCTGCCTTTGCTCTTGGTCGATCGGTGGTTTGGCGGCGGTTACCTTGCCGTATCTTTTTGGGCGTTGCGCCGCCGACCTTCCGACCGCCATGCTGCAGTTCCGACGTTACCTTTTGTCTTTGCTTAATTCCGTCCATCGTCAGACGGAGACCTCACACCCTGGTAGTGCTCGCGCAATTTTATTATTTCTTTTGTAACGGGCCGGCGATACGCCGCCCCGATTTTCTGTTCCCTCTTCTCTTGTAACATCGCCGATAAATTATATTTAAATAAACGCACTTGTTAACCTTTCATTTTGCCGTCTAGAGCCAATTATTTCGTTTTGTTTCGCTTTATCCCGCTGTTGCTCTTTCCCCGAAAGAATCACCCCCTCTACCCCTTAGTATCTCAGTATGGAGCTGAGTAGTCGGACCGCCTCGGTCATAATCGCCTTCCGTGCCTCCCGGCCAAATTCGATGCGCGAGGGTGGGCGAATTATAAGTCGGCCTTGGTCGGCGGTACGTTGTACCTGGCGCCCTGTCCACTCTCGCGGCCGAGGGATCGCACGAGGGGCGATATGAGCCGAGAAGGGACGAGATGGACCCGTCCGGGAAAATCTGCGTTACAAAACATATTCTGATTTTCGAACTTTTGTTTCAAAAAATAATTCGAAAAAAAAATCTCAGTCATATGACAGTAATTGCAATTTTTCTTTCAAAAATCTTTACAAAAAAAATTGGAATCGATTTGGATTTTCCAAGATTGAAAAATAGAACATATTTATACAATGAAAAGAAAAGTTTATGGATTTTATTTTAAATAGAGATATGAATTCTAAACACAGCCGAATAACGTCAATTCGCAGAATAAATGGAAATATGCTCCTGAATGAAATATTCAAAATCAATCGACTGTATGCGTACGAATATTCAAATCAGAATTCTTTAATTTGAGTCGAATGTCGAGTGAATACCGATATGTATGAATACAATTTTTGAAATGCGAAAGTTTTCCAAGAACTTTAAATGTCGAAACAAAAATTCTAATTTTTAATTCGAATAACAGCAAAAATCGCCATAAGAGGTTGATCTTTGAATTTTAATTACATGGTACGGAATTGAATGAAAATGTAAAGAATCGAGTATTCCAATATATTAAAATACAAGTTGGAAGCAAATTCATAATTGAATCAGATTTTGAAGATAAATGTTGCAATTCGTTTTAACCGATTTTATATTTTCGTTTGAATTGTTATTTTTGAAAAAAAAAAATGGAATTGAATAATATTCATTGCATGGAAATAAAATATCATGAGTTTTCATTGGAATAGTATTGAAATAGAAAGACATGTAGCTAGCCAAACAAATGGTTGATACCAAGTTATTATTTGAATACGGTTTGAATACAATATGCATTACCAATCGGTCCTATGCGTATGAATATCCCAATCAGAATGTTTAAATTCTAGTCAAATTACGAAAGACCATGAACATGCATGAATAAATTTTCAAAATAAAAAACTTTTCCATTCAATTCAATTTTTTAAATAAAATTTTTTATTTTTAATTTAAATATTTGAAAATATTCCAATGGAATTTTGATCTCGAAATTTTAATTCCACAGTGAGAGTTCAAATAATAATTTTAAAAATCCAGTCTTCCGAAATGTTCAGATCCAACTTTGAAATGTAGGCGAGCGCGGGCAAAGCAGAACATCCGGGAAAACCGGAACACCCTCCCAAACGTGACTTTTTGTAGAGAAAACTGAAAATCTCTGATCTTCCGTTATAAAATGTTCAATATAAACGTGAGACGAATCTAGACGACCAATTTTTGAAAAAAAAAAATTCAAGAAACAAAAAAGAGAATTCGGCGAAATATTTTATTCAAAATACTATTTTCTATCGACAAAGCTTTTCATTATTCTTGTAATCACCTTTCTCGTTTGAACGGTTTAAACACTTGCATAAAAATTATTTCTTTTCCAATAATTGTTGCCATTTTTCAATTGTTCTGTATGCGGATGACTTTTATTAAAAAAATTGCTAGATTCCGGCTGTCGTAATGAGGGAAATTGTTTTGCTGTCCCAAAGTTCACAAACTCACAGAGAGACACAAGAATTTTTTTTTTCGTAAGACGAATATTTTTCTAAGCAATTTGGATTTCTTAATTTTCCCTTGAACGGTTATTGGTCGGCTCGACTTGATCTGGAATGTCAATGTGACCGAAAAGACCTAAGCTGTCGGGAATTTCATGAAGATGCAGTCTGTCCTTTTTGCAAGCAACTGTGCTTGACCTCAACCGAAATTTGAGTGCAATGCACGCAATGAAACTTGTGGGGAGACTCAGAATTCGTGGGAGTTAACGACGATGACGTTCAATACACATGTGATTTTTGTTTCCAAGTTAAACTTGAAATGAGCGTTGATAATCGAATTTTCGATCGGAAAATATATTTTTCTGCGAAGAAAAAAACGTTTCGTTTTACGGAAAACGTCGCTTCGATCCATGTTCTCAGTCGAACGATTAAATTTGTCAATTTCCTATATGAAGAAAAATGACGTTTTCAGGAGGATGTTTTCCGCTTTGCCCGGCTCTCCCCTATTTATATTCGAATCTGAGTTTGGAGAGAAAAGTTGCAATCATTTTGATCCCATTCAATATTTTCATCAAAATTTTTTTCAGAAGAAAATTTTCAAAAGTAGCAAACATAGTTTTATTTAATAAATATAGTTTTAAATCAATATTTTATAATTTTGAAACACAAAAAAACCGATTTCACAAAAAAAATGACACCAGCTAAAAGTAATGGCAATTCTATTTTTCAAAATTATAGATGAATATTAATTCATTCTGAAATTCCATCCCATCATTAAAAAATACTTGATTCTGAACATTTTTAATCAAATACTTGCCATATGAATAGATCAATAGATGATCAAGATCAACATTCTATCGAAATATCGTTCAATATACGAATTCAAAATGAGAGTTTATATTGGAACATCTGAAGTTACTGAAAAAATTTCTCATTTCGAAACTGATTTTATTGATAAGTTCCATGCACATTTCTATCTGGGTTTCTCAAAATATTCCAGTTAAACGATAAAGTATTAAAAATTTTCAATCACAACAAAAACAACGCTTCCGGACCGTTTAATTTACATTGAGAACGTCAAAAAGAGAGAGAGAGATAGAGGGCGCGCGAACGAGCGAGAGAGAGGGAGAGATAGAGCGCGCGCGAACGAGTGAGAGAGAGAGAGAGATAGAGCGCACGCGAACGAGCGAGAGAGAGAGAGAGAGAGGGCTAGAGCGCGCGCGAACGAGCGAGCGAGAGAGAGAGAGAGGGCTAGAGCGCGCGCG
Organism: Hyposoter dolosus; assembly: GCA_963921915.1. NCBI lineage: Eukaryota > Metazoa > Arthropoda > Insecta > Hymenoptera > Ichneumonidae > Hyposoter > Hyposoter dolosus. Next base: position 1,486,990 of record OY998132.1, on the reverse strand, counting down.
AACGAGCGAGAGAGAGAGAGAGGGCTAGAGCGCGCGCGAACGAGCGAGAGAGAGAGAGAGAGTTAGAGCGTGCGCGAACGAGTGAGAGAGAGTTAGAGCGCACGCGAACGAGCGAGAGAGAGTCAAAGCGCGCGCGAACGAGCGAGAGAGAGAGAGAGAGATAGAGCGCGCGCGAACGAGCGAGCGGGGGAGCCGAGTAGGTAGGGCGCACGTGCTAGCGAATGTAAACAAACAACACCTCTACGGTGACATTCAAAAGCTTTTCTCTTACCGTCGTTTTCTTGACATGCGCATTCACTCAAACAAAAAAACTATGTACACCTTATGACAATCGAAAGAACGGGGAAAAATTAATGTTATGGAATTGCATAAGAAATACTGTTTTTGACACTGAAGTTTCGGTCCCGATCTTACGTAAATTTTCTTGATACGCAAGCCAAAGAGAAGCGTGATAGCGAATCGATGCAAAGTTTTTTTAAAATAAGTTTTTCAACTTACATGGTTCTGCCATCACGAGATGTACCGCTTTTCTGATAAACTCGTCCGTCTTGAATCCGCTCGGATTGAAGCAGTCGCCTCTGTTGTCTAGGAGGAGGCATATCCAATGCACACTCGACACAATTATCACAACACGAGAAAACGCACGATACGACAAAAAATATATGGAAGAAACAACTAGCAAAGTATTTACAGTATTTACAATAAAGATAATAATGATAAAATAATATTGAAATCGTAGTCGTTCAACGTAATAAATGTAGACACGAGGAAGTATAAATGATTAATCTATCAAAGCAAAAGTATGGAAACAATGTGGAAACTTTCACGAAAAATCTCGCGCTCTCGGAAGGACGTCACTGTGCACACTGAAAAAGACAATGAATCGAGCAGCGAGTATGCGAACCTACCCGAACACGCGCGAACGGGCCCGACCGATCGCTGGCGCGCACGCCGGTAGCGGTATAGTTTTATAATAAATGGAACTAGAAATTATTTCCCGTTGTTACCATTTCACATCAATCAAGTTACCGAATCATCCTGCATCATGATGATTAAAAGAACGATTCTAGATTCATAACGTGCATATGTCGGGCCAGTCAAAAGGACGAAAAGCAAGCACTTCTTGCCGGCAGTCCCAAAAAATTGATACAACGGTAATCCAATGGAATCTAGAAAAGTTTTGAACGGAAATTGTAGAGAATGAAAAAATCTATAAAAAGTTTGCCAGGCCCTTTTTCGTGTTCGCAAAAATAATCCAGAAATATTGAAGAAACGTAATTGCAAGAGTGGGGAGAAGGCCCGGCCCGCCGCCGCTCTTTACACGTGAGTGGGCTAGTGTACGTGCGAGCGTCCGTGTACATTCGTACACTAACCAAGGCACTTCGGCTATTCTCGGGCCTCTCGGTCGTCAATGCGAGTGCAAGTGAGAGACGAAATTGGTTTTTGTCTCTTTCTAATTTCTGAAGCGTTAGCGACTATTTTTCGTCTGTGGCTGTCGAGCGGCGAGCGTCCTGAATATATATATATATATATATATATTTCGGCGTATCAGCGCGGCGTTTGTAACTTGAATCTCGATGCTTATAATTTTTCAAATTTATAGTAAAAAATAGTCAACATTGAATATTAAAAAAAAACGAAAAAATCTAGACAAATTTTTGATTCATGTTCAATGAAAACACTGATGCATTTTCATTCAGCTTCAAAGTTAGGAAAATTGCCGGAAAAACTATGATTAGGCACAAAATAATTGGAATTTACAATTCGATGAATTGAAATTATACCAGGACTGCTACGTGTTATTTTTGAATCAACTTGAAATACCACAATTTTAATAATTGTATTAAAATAAATTGTAATCGCACGGAATTTGTATATGATGTCGACACAAAATATTCATCTGAGACAATTGTGTTGTTTAAAGGTGGTAATTTTTGTCTAATATTTCATAGCAATTACTTTTTTTCGTTAATTTTCGAAGTTCACATACAAATTATTGATACTATTACTATTGTAACGATTAGTTTTTTCTTTGCCGCGGATATTGTTATCTCTAAAATTATATAGAAATTTGACGGTTCCTTTTTTTCAAGCGTACAAGTTGATTTTTTTCCTGAAGAAATGTGATTTTTCACTCGTCAAACATTTAGGGACCAAAAAACGAGACAAAGTTTGTATGCAACACAAATTCTATTTTTTTCCTCTATATAACTTCAAAATCGTATTCCATTTCCACATCTTCTCGCTCATTTTTGTCGATTTCCTCGTAACCAAAATCCTCGGGATCCAATTCTTCGGCAATTTCGTGAAATACATTTATTGGAATATCCTCGTTATGCTCATTTTTTTCTTCTGCTAGAAATCTGCGATAAATCTTCGGCCGTACTGACCAAAAAGTTGAAGCATGATTGTGCGCCACAGTATTTGCACATTTGACTGCACGCAGCAACAGCCCTGTTTTTCGGCAACTACACCGTAGGATCTTGCAGTCTCCCCTGCACGCACATTGTACCTGGAACCACAGACATGTACGAATGATGATTAAGACTTAGCTTGCGCAGAGAATTTACTTGATTTTTCATATCGTTCATTCGCGATGATTAAAACTACACTAAAATGAATTAAACTATTGAAGAATTGAAAATACGCCAAGAGACGTGATTTTTCAATGAGATTTTTTTTTAAATGACTTTTTGTAGTCTTTCAATTTCTTTTTATGCCTAAAACCAATGAATATCGTGACCTCAATGTCTGAAGGAAATGTTCATGAGGTTATTTTTATTTTTTTGACGTTTTGATTAGCCAAAGTGGCGGCCAGAAAGTTACTGTTCTCCCGAAACTTGATGGATTTTTTCTCGAAAATTATAGACTCGAGCGAAAATGGTTGGAGAGCAATAATGTCTTAAAATTAAACAACTTTTGCTCCAGCATATAGTTTTCGAGAGAAAAATTTATCAAATTCAGGCACAAAAGATTTCATTTTGGTCGCCATTTTGGACGTTAAGAAATGAAAATAACCAGATACATTTTTGGTTCAGACATCAAGGCCACGATATTTATTGGTTTCAGGCATGAAAAGAATCGACAGAGAACGGAAGGTCATGAATAAAAATGTCGTGTAAAAATCATGTCTTTGAGGCTTTTTTCCATTATTGCTATGGTATAATTTTGTATGACTCAATTTTAACCATCACCATGCGAAAGAGTATACTCAAAAACATAAGTAATGGTTGCTTCCGATTTTTTTCTGTTTGAATTCATCACATAGCAACAGCTCAACCTCGGGTGTCAAAATTGCGTGGGCGCTTATGGGTTAACCAACGCAACAAATGTTAAAAGCCCGCAAATATAAAAAGGATCTTCAGAATATATATCTTTTAAGTTTTATATATACAAATATATGAATATTGTTATGTTATTATCCACGATTTTGTCGATTTTGATACATTGAACGTGTATTTTCATCCAATTATGCTGCTGCTAGTAATACATTTGCAATATTTTTTTGATTCATTAACAATACACCCTTGATGAATGCAAACTTCTTGTTTTTTTTTTTTTTAATGCGAATATATTTTTTTTACATGAAAAATACTTTATCATGAATACTTTTTGTATACTTTCAAAACTCATCTTCAATACATAAAAAAAATATTTTTTATACGTAAAAATAAACGCTGAGACGTATATTCAAAATATATTTTTCATGTATGATAAATATATGTTTCATGAACAAAAATCATTTTTTTTATTTATGAAAGATGAGTTTTGAAAGTATGAAAAAGGATTCCTGACACAGGAAAATCGTATGTTCGATATTATGGAAAAAGTATGGAAAAGTATGTAAAAAAACATATATTCGCATTACAAAAAAAAAAGTACTGCGCATTCATTAATGTGTATTGTCAATGAATGAAAAAAATATTGCAAATGTATTACTAGCAGCAGCACGATTAAATAAAAATACACGTTAGATGTATCCGAGTCGACATAAAAATCGTGGATAATAAAATAACATTATTCATATATTTCTATATATAAAACGTAAAAGATATATATTCTGAAGATACTTTTTATTTTTGCGGGATTTTAACATTTGTTGTGTTGGTTAACCCATAAGCGCCCACGCAATTTTGACACCCGAGTTTGAGCTGTTGCTATGTGATGAATTGATGAAATTGAAAGACTACAAAAAGTCATTTAAAAAAAAATCTCATTGAAAAATCACGTCTCTTGGCGTATTTTCAATTCTTCAATAGTTTAATTCATTTTGGTGTCGTTTTAACCATCGCGAACGAACGATATGAAAAATCAAGTAAATTCTCTGCGCAAGCTAAGTCTTAATCATCATTCGTACAAGTCTGTGGTTCCAGGTACAATGTGCGTGCAGGGGAGACTGCAAGATCCTACGGTGTAGTTGCCGAAAAACAGGGCTGTTGCTACGTGCAGTCAAATGTGCAAATACTGTAGCGCACAATCATGCTTCAACTTTTTGGTCAGTACGGCCGAAGATTTATCGCAGATTTCTAGCAGAAGAAAAAAATGAACATGACGAGGATATTCCAATAAATGTATTTCACGAAATTGCCGAAGAATTGGATCCCGAGGATTTTGGTTACGAGGAAATCGACGAAAATGAGCGAGAAGATGTGGAAATGGAATACGATTTTGAAGTTATGGAGAGGAAAAAAATAGAATTTGTGTTGCATACAAACTGTGTCACGCTTTTTGGTCGCAAAATGTTTGACGAGTGAAAAATCACATTTCTTCGGGAAAAAAATCAACTTGTACGCTTGAAAAAAAGGAACCGTCAAATTTCTATATAATTTCATAGATAACAATATTCGTGGCAAAGAAAAAAATAATCGTAACAATAGTATCAATAATTTGTACATGAACTGCGAAAATTAACGAAAAAAAAGTAATTGCTATAAAATATTAGACAAAAATTATCACCTCAAAATAGCACGATTGTCTGAGGCTCGACGATGAATATTTTGTGTCAACATCATACTAATTTCGTGCGATTACAATTTATTTCAATAGAATTATTATAATTGTTGTATTTCAAGTTGATTTAAAGATAACACGTAGTCCTGGTATAATTTCAAACAGACCAAAAATGTCCACTGATCTCGAAAAGGACGTATGTCCAAGCGTCATCAAGCGCGACTTACGCCCTTCCGACCCCAGGAATCTGATAGCAAAAAAATTAACACTATTAGATTCAGCGTCATCGAATTACCCTTGTATTAATTTTTCGGGACTGCCGGCAACAAGTGCTCGTTTTTCGTCTTTTTGACTGGCCTATAAAGCAGTGAGTTCACCCTGCCAAATTTTCGGCCTTCGTAAAAGTTTGATACCTCAGTGGGAAAAGGTCATAATCGAATTTAATAAATATCGTTTTGAAGAGGATAATTTTAGCTTCACTTGGCCACCCGGAATAATTTTGTTGCGATGTTTTTCATAGCCGACACACTCTATTGAACAGGGCAGGTTTTTCACAATTTTTTGGCCTGTTGAAGTGGGCTGCCTCTCTAGTAGAACATTTTCTTCACAATTTTATTCATGAAAGTTTTAAAGGAGACATCAAACGCTACATTCCCGTTTATAAAAAAACCGTGCGATTTTTTTTCGCAGAAATATTATAAGTTCTGGGCCACATTGGATAATTTAAGTAATTGCGGAGTATCTCGGAAACGGCGGATGATAGGACAAAATGTTACAACGGTAGAAAATTGCGTAAAGTCATGATGGACCTGCTTTAATTATTTCAGAATTTTCCTTCGAAACTTTTTTTTTGGTCGAAACCAGATTGATACAAGTGCTGTAACCTGAGAACAATGGGGTTTTGCCGGAAAATTCAAAAGAGGGAAAAAGTTTTTTTTCTATGATTCCGGACTCAGTCAAAATTATCCTAATGTTCTAATCAAATAATTTTTTACAGTGGCGAGGTATTTCTTCGATTCTTTTCCATCTCCATGTCATTTTAAGTTCCACTGAAAGAAACATTTCTCCCCTTTCTTGAAATTTCCTCCAAAACCCCATAGTTTTCTGGTTACAGCACTTATATGAAATCGGTTCTGACGATAAATAGTACATTATAACACTAGGACGAAAAAGTTTTTCGTACGCGTGTTGTACGAAATTTTATATTACGAGGTGCGGAAATGGGGTTTTCGTCACGCGAAGCGTACGTAAAAACGTCCATTTACGTACCGCGTGATATAAAAGAAATTTTGTAGAAAAATTCTGAAATTATTATAGCAGGTCCATCTTGAACTTACGCAATTTTCCACGCTCCATTTTGCGTACCGTACGTAAAAACGTCCATTTACGTACCGCGTGATATAAAAGAAATTTTGTAGAAAAATTCTGAAATTATTATAGCAGGTCCATCTTGACCTTACGCAATTTTCCACGCATAACATTTTGTCCGATCCTCCGCCGTTTTCGAGATACTCTGCATTTACTCTTTTTTTTGCTAAAAATTAGAACATTTTTCCGGAAAAAAATCGCATGGTATTTTTTCAAAACCAAAAATGAAGCGATTTCAATATCTCTTTCAAAACTATTATGAATAAAATTTTCTACTAGACGGGCAGCCCGTTTTCGAAGGCCAAAAAATCGTCGAACATCTGCCTCGTTCAAAAGAGCGTGCCGGCTAAGATGAAAATTGCATCGAAATTATCCTAGGTGACAAAGTAAAGCTAAAACTGTCTGCTCCAAAACGATATTTATTAAATCCGATTACGACCGTTTCCTACTGAGATATCAAACTTTTACCGAGCTTAACAATTTCGCAGGGTATATCCACTAGACCGATGCGAAAAAACAAAACAAAAAAAAATTCTTGCGCACTTTTGTGCTATCGTTAGATACCATAAAAAGAAAATTTCTGTGAAAAATTGGGCTCAATCGGTCAATTTTTAGAGGTGGCTATGTCGACTTAAAAAAAAAAAAAAAATTTCATTGATCTTTCGGCAATTTTAAATACCAAGGCATCGAATTACGATAAAAATCACATTCACCATTTCTTTCGATCCAAAAATTAGCTCCAACAATGAAAAAAGGTTATAATATTTACAATTCGAACCCAGTTAAATAAAAGTAGCGTCGATACTACTCTTACTTTTCGTGTCGATTGATTTACACGCATTTATCTTTCGTATTTTTTGAGAAAATTTAATTCTTACATTTCCAGTAATAGATTATGAGTGAAATACTGCAATTTTCGATAAAAATTTTACTTGTATAGTTTTTGTTATAATTTCTTCTCACCCACTTGAAATCTATCGATTTCGATTGAATTCGAACAATATCCAGCACTCTAGTCGGCACCGGGAGCCGGAGGTATCGTAGCGTAGGTGATCACTGCGCATGCCACTGCGCATGCCACTGCGCATGCCACTGCGCATGCCACTGCGCATAATACTGCGCCTAACACTGCTGCGCATGTCACGGCGCCATTTTCCATAAACTTGTGGTATTGTGTATTTTTCACTGTGGTTTAATTGAAGATAAGTTTAAACAATGGCACGAAAAAACGGCGACAACACGATTTGGTTAATCAGCAAGGAAATTCCGAAAATAATTACCCGTCGGTTACCGTCAAACCGAAAAGTTTTGAGTTTGTTTTTTTACAAACATCGAACCGAAAATCTGACCATTCGTCGAAGTGCACACAAAACTATCGAAGAAGTTTTCGAACAATGGATTTGTGCTAATATTCCAACGCGTCGATTGAATAGTGCAATTTTGAAATTGATTAGACTTCATGAAGCCTGGAAAAAACTTTTGAAAAATCGCAGTAAAAAGGATTTGCCGTCACAAATATCGAAGGAACGTGAATTTAAAAGAAATCTGGACAAACTCTTCAACGTTGCACATCACTCTGCTGTTAAAAATGTAGAAGATCTCGAGCAACAATTTTTGCTGTCTCAACGAAGAAATATTGGAAACTACCCAACGCAGTCGGCAATTCCAGAGGAAAGTACGAATTTTTCGTCCCCACATTCCACAGGCGATGAAAATTCGAAACATAATGATTTCGAAGATGACGAAGTCAGTGCAGGTAATGATTAAGACATTCGAAAAAGAGATTTGAAATTGGCTTTGTGCGTCTAAGGTGCTTGATCGAAATATGCAGTTTAACTTTGTTCTTGAATATCAAATAAAAAATTACTGGATTAACAATATAAATATGGAGTCGTATGTATTGGAAGAATGTTTGCACAATGCTACAAATGATTGTCTGCCTCTTTCGTTATCTCCGAAATTAATTCACCGAAAATCACACTTCACGATATTAAAATATAATCAAATTAAATTTCTGAGTACACTTATATTTGAATGCGCAAATCAAGTTACCAAATCGATAAGAAAGGCTGTGAATTTTTTTTGTTATTGCTGGCACAAAACTGACGGCACGAATATTTATCGCAGTTGTCCTCCCGCTGCCGCCAGAAAGATTTTCATTAATTGTCTCATTTAATTTGGTACAACCTATGTTTCAGTTTTGAGTCAGACGCTATCTCGCTGTAGCATCTCCTCAGCGTCTCGAGATTCAGACGGATTACAACGGACAACATCAAATTTTGAAGACGAAATGGAAATCGACAAAAAAAAACCGAAAAAAATTAACGTTTTGACTCCAAGCCTCGTTTCTGCACTTGACAGGACTAACACAAGTAGCAGAAGTGCAGCGCATATCCTATCTGCGACCGTTCAAAGCCTTGGAATGAGCGTAAACGAAGAACGAAAATGAGAAAGACGATTGCAGAAGAGATAAAAAGTGGCATACAAACAGCGAACTCATTGATAGTTCATTGGGACGGAAAAATCCTCTCAGATATTGTCGACCATGGTAAAGTTGAAAGGCTACCAATTGTTGTAACCGGTCTCAATACGGAACAACTGCTTGGTGTCCCGAAACTTGAACGAGGAACAGGAGAAAAACAAGCCGCAGCAATTTTCACGACATTGAAAGAATGGAATTTGACTGAACGGATAAAAGCCATGTGCTTTGACACGACGAGTTCGAATACGGGTATTGTCATGAATGGCTGACATAAACTGGAAGATGAGAGCAAGAAATCTTATATTTTTTCTTACTCAATACATCGAGTTCTCTTATTCAATACTCCCATTAGGCGAGTTTCCATCATAATTTGATTAAAAAGTGATTAATGAATTTGAAGGTCCCTTGAATGGAGCCTGCGCATTGCTCGAAAAGCACTTGAATACATCGTTGCTCTACCTGGCCTGTCATCATCACGTTTTCGAGTTAGTTTTGAGAAGTGTATTCGAAGTATTTTGGCCAGCAACATCTGGCCCAACAACGCCAATTTTCAAGCGGTTCCAGGATGATTGGAAAAAAATTGATACGACATCATTCAAAATAGGATTGGAAGATGCAATCATCGCAAAAATGATGAACAACGGAAAAGATGAAATCTTGAATTTCATATTCCAACAACTCGAAGTATCTTTCACCAAATTTAGTGCTTATTTGTGTACAAGGAAAATTCGAGAAAAAAATGATTCTTATTGTTTTTCAATAATTATTTGATTATTTTAGGTAACTCAACCAAGGAATGATTATCGCGAACTCTTAGAGCTGGCATGCATTTTTTTAGGCGGTGTACCACCTCGTGGTATCCACTTCAAATGTCCTGGAGCTATGCATCATGCTAGATGGCTCGCAAAAGCAATTTATTGCTTGAAAATTTTCGTTTTCAAACACCAACTCACGCTCACAAATCGCGAGACATCAAATCTTCGTGAGATGTGCATCTTCATCGTGACGATCTTCGTGAGATGTGCATCTTCATCGTGACTCTAATTTCACTTTGTCAGCATGGGACAAGCTCGATCGGAACGAGATAACGGGTGGAGAGTTCCTCGACTTGACGGCAGGGCTCAAAGGTCATATTAGTCAGATGTTGATACAGATTAGAGACGAAATCGACAATAACGATGAGGACGAACTGGTAGAAGGTCCAGAAGTCATCGCATCAGGTAAATACCGCAATAGGATGAAAAGTGCAGTGAGCAATACTTTCCTAACAAATACCATCTCAATGTAAAATGATAATTAGAGCGCACCAAAAAAGTACTTTGCTTTTGAACAATTGAGAACTAAAATTCGTCGTATGTATCTACAACATATTTCAAAATATGTACTTTGGTTTGTTCAAGATGCCCATCCAGACTATGATGGGGTTGCTGGAGAAATTCAAGCCGAAACTGAACCGGCAGTGAACCATGGTACGGTGAAGTATCATTTCTTAATGATAGTTAAGGTATAACTATCACAAAACGACTTTATTTACGGTTCTTTCAAAATATTATGTATAAACGTTCTTGGCACCATAACTTACAGTTTTCTACAATGACGAAAAATGTTCTGCCGTTGAGAATTTGAGATATTTTATTTCAAATTTTGCATTTTCCCCATCCAAACGCGTGTAGATTGAAGTGAAGTTTTGTTAAAAAGTTGCAAAAAAAATGTATTTAGGATTTCCCTTTGCAAATAGCCGGAAAGACTATGAGCCGACATTTTTTGAGAAAATTCCTAAATACATTTTGTTCCTACTTATTAACGAAACGCCTCTTCATTTTACGCGCGCTTCGATGGGAAAAGTTAAAAATCGCAAATGGAATATCTCGAAATCTTGACGCCAGAAAATTTTTCTTTACAGAAGGAAATTGTTAGATTCGGTATCAAGAATGTTCATACAAAATTGTTTGAGAATCCTAAATGAAGTAATTTCGTGATAATGACACGTTAACGTACTTTCAACGTAATTTGTATGTAGTACATTACATACTTTGCGAAGTTGAAGAAATATTTTGAATGTTCAATACACCCTTTTAACTCTTCGTACGCGATAAGTGACGCCGAAAAATATATTTTTATCATTGCAGAATCTGAAGAAGACCGCGTCGATTTGAAGTTACTGAACGCAGATACCGACGATGAAAATGGTAACTGAAATATTGCAGAACATCGAAGTTTAAAAATTGGTTCAATTTTACAGATCGAAGTTTTCCGCCATAGGTATTCTGAAAAATTATATTGCAGCGTGTGTATATAATTTTCTATTGATCCATTCGAAACAGATCCATTGGACAATCGACCGTTTTCTCCACAAGCGCCCGATCATGTCATGGCGGAAACGATACCATCTCCACCTTCGCCACTTGTCGACCTACCCGAAGCTCCAGAAGTGATCAACAACGGTAATAATTTCAGTATTAACAGTGTTCAAGAATTGGAGAATTTTTTTTATTTTACAAATTAACGATACGAATTTAAAAAAAAAATAGCTTCTTAATCGTCGGGAAAGTTGTACATGACCTCATGAATACTTTATGTAAGAACATACCAAATTTGAGAATTCTATCGTCATTATGTCAATCACCTTAAGGGTTGAAATAAAAAATGGGAAAATTCTGAAAATTTAGTATGTTTTTGAATGAAGTATTGAACAGGTTGCGTTAAAATTTCCCGACGATTAGGGAGCTCGTTATTAAAAAATTCAACAACAACAATTCAATTTTCAACATTTCCAATCTAAACGCGTGTATATTCAAGTCGCCTTTTTCTTATGAGTCGCAAAAAAATGTGTCTATGATTTTTCGTAAACATTTTGAGCTCATAGCCTTTCTGGCTATCTGCGAAAAAAAATCCTACATACCTTTTTTTTTGCAATTTGATTTTTGCAACCTTTTAACGAAACGTGACTTGAATTTACACGCGTTCAGATGAGGAGAGTTAAAAATTGGAAATTGGATATCTCAAATTCTAAACGTCAGAAATTATTTTTTCATAGGAGAAAACTATTAGTTTGGGTGCCAAGAATGTTTACACAAAATTTTGATAGAACTCTGAATAAAGTCGTTTTGCTATCGTAATACCCCAAGACCAAAAAATGTATATTTTTTTTTTACAGAACCGATTGTCATTGGGTCATCTTCGAGTGCCGAAGAAACGGACCAAGAATATGGTGAGAAAAAAATATTTGGTGATATTCAATTTTTGTAATTGGTGCTAAGCACTAAATTTTTCAATAAGAGGTTTTCCGTCATATATATTTCTAGAAATATTAAGGCTCGTTTATGTAATATTTTATTGATTGTTTGAAAACAGGTCCATACAACAATCAACCGCTTCATTCTCCAAAGCTCGGAATATCGTAATGGCACAACCGATTGTAATCGACTCGTCATCTTCCAGCGAACACGACACTGACGAGGAAGACGACGATGGTATAATATTTAATAACATCATCGTCTAAAATTAAATGCCAAATATTGAAGATTGAAATAATAATCGTCGTTTTATTCATGTGATTGAAAACAGGTCAACACAATATCCCGGAAATGCTGCAACTTAATGACGAAATTGTTCATTTACCGTCTCCGAACACTTCGCCGCAGATTGGAGAAGCACCTCGAGCCAAAAATAACTGTAATTATTCCATTATCGACTTCATACACGAAATCCGACATTCTCAAAATAGCGAGATCTAGCAATGTATATGATATTAATTAATTTAACAATAAAACAGTATGTTACCACTGAGTGTATTCTTTTTCAGTGTCCAAGAGTCGGAAGAAAAACCTCCGCAAGAAACGAAGAAGGCAGCGGAAAGTGCAGACTGAGGACATGCCCGCACAACCGTACGGACGGAAGAGACGGGCGAAAAGTAGGAAGATGGCACAATCAGGTAACATTACACGTGAACCGAAGGTGCCAAATAGATCCCTTGTTATATTGGTTTTGTTGGATTTTTACTCACGTACTTGCGTCAAAGTAAATTTATTCCACCTTTTCTCGGCAATAAATGAATCTGGCCCAACTTCATCGTCCTAAAAATATAATTCACATTCCGTATATATTTCGGGATCTATTTGGTAACTTCTGTAATGTTACTGATAGCATATGTTATCAATGGGAAATGTTGGCTGTGATAGTTTTCTCGGTTTCACCAAAAAATGGGCTCGACGAGAACAAAAATGAACAAACACAAGAATACATAGGTACGAAAATTACAGCCGCGAAGTTTTTTTATTTGGTTTTGTATCACTGTTCCGATAAAACAATTTCGCCAAAAACTTAGCTCTCAACGTCAAAATGTTTTTAAGTAATCCAGACAAAAAAAAATGTTTATTTTCTATTGAAAAAAAAAGTAACCGTAAAGTTGGCTAGCAGGAAAACGCGAACTAAATAAGATGGTGAGGGAAAAATAGAGTAAAGTCAGACAACAAACCGGTTGAAATCGAAAATACTAGAAAAATGGCCAAAATTTGGGAAACAGTGAGAAGCAAAGAGAATGAGCCGAACTTGAAAAAGAAAAAAAAACGGTTAAACACTTCAAAACCTACGGGGAGGGGACAAGAGAAACAAGCAAGGGAAAGCAGAAGAGACAATTCAACCAATGACGTGGGACAAGAATGCGACGAAAACCAAGTAATTAGAGCGATAGGCGTAAACGAAGTAGAAATAGTACATGAAAACATTAAAAATGAACAAACACAAGAATACACAGGTACGAAATTTACAACCGCGAAGTTTTTTTATTTGGTCTTGTATCACTGTTCCGATAAAATAATTTAGCCAAAAACTTAGCTCTCAATGTCGAAATGTTTTTAAGTAATCCAGACGAAGAAAATGTTAATTTCCTATTGAAAAAAAAAAATAACCGTAAAGTTGGCTAGCAGGAAAACGCGAACTAAATAAGATGGTGAGGGAAAAATAGAGATAAGTCAGACAATAAACCGGGGGTGGGTATACAATTTTCGAATGACTAAAATTACGAATGGCTGAAATTCCGAATTTGGAGATGTTAGAATGATTTTACATAGACCGATTGAATCTTGTAAAGGTTTAAGCACATAATCCCGGAAATCAGACATTTTTTAGTTCAAAGTGCATTTTTTTTTGAGCACACGAAACGAGTTGACGAACGGCAAAATATCGATATTGAGGAAACTCAACTATTTCATATTAGAGTCATCAAATACTAAAACCGGTGATATTGGGAATATTCCTATATTCGAATACATAATAATGGAAAAGCAAATATCAATGCGGTTAAAATAGAGAAACACCGAATAGTCGAACGGTCAAAATGGCGAAACGTTGAAAACTCGAACGATCGAATAGAGAACCGTATTTGTACACGCTTCTTATTCTATGCGCTTTACAAAAGCACCAACAGATGTCGCTGGATGGCTTGCTAAATCACATAATGAGTGGTATGGATTCTACGTCGTTCAAGCCTTGCATATTCATGAGAGCGCGGCGCAGCGGCTCGGTGGTGGAAAGCATCGAGAACCAAGCGTAGCGCGCGTAGCGCGCGCGAGCCCTGCTAACATACACTTATTATACGCGAACTGAAAGATTATACTGAAAGATTTTCCAAAATTTGAGCTAACTTTTTTTTAGTATTTTATGTGAAATATTTGGAAAGACGTAGCTCAAATTTTCTTTCCTTTTCTTCTTAGCCAACTTTACTACGTTGAAATTATTTGCCATTGCATATGAAGTACAAAGGTGTTGTTATTACTTTGTTGACTGAATCCCAAGAAGAAATATGATAAATAATGGATGTATCTTACATTTACTTCCGTGCTTTGAAATAGTACCGGTTACTAACGTTCGAACGATAATATGCAGGTGGAGAATCGAAATAACTATTAAACATGTGTCCAATTAGTCAAGAAGAAATAAATTATGAAATATAGATGTATTTTTTCAGAATTGCTGATAATGTTTCTTTTTTTAAAGAGGGTATAAAAAGTTCGCAAAATATGAATGTGTACTTTTAATTTCAGCGTGACCGCCTGTCACATACAAAACTTTCGTACCGGTTGAGCGAAGAGAAAGCGAGAATTCTTTATTTTTCTCTTGAACGCTCGATGATGTAGCTGGGTGATGTTGTCGTAGTTCAAACAAAATTACAATGAAAAATTGAAAACTTGTTTTACTTTTGACATTACCCATGCAGAATGGAATTTGTATACATATTATACATTTCATTCTTAATTTTTGATGTCATACTACTCCTCGACAGCGGTTAGAATTTCTTACCGATTTTGTTAGTTTAATTTGATTGTCGGTATGAATATAAGTGAATATATGATTTGGTGCATTCAAAAAAATCTTTTTTTTTTATAAAGAATAAAAAAAAACCTCCCTGCTTGTTTCTATCACTCCTTATTACTAATAAACCCTATGTGAATCTTAACACCTTAGACCCCTAACTGGTTTCCTCGGTTAGATTTCTCGCGGCGCGACGAGAGATTCGCTCACGTTTGTGACTAAGTGTTCAAACGCTTGGCAATCTGATTGCCAGCCCTTTATTCTCAATCTAGTCGAAATCGCGAATGGCCGTTGAAAAAAAAACAATTCAAATAATTATATGTAAAGAATGAACGTAATTCAAAGTCATTAATTACGTATGTTATATTGAGATATAAACTTGAAATGTAATTTTGGGATACGCCGAATGGTTTCGTACAGATATACTAGATGTGTATTTCTAAATTTACATTAGTTTATGACATTTTTGACGTCTGCAAAGCGTAAAGATTTCTTGCACAAATGTTGAAGGTTATAGAAAAATAATTACTGTATATAATATATATATTCACTCCCGCACAAAAGTGTGGATATTAGACCGATGCAAGAAATATACATAAATATTTTTTCCCGTAGACTCTCGTGCTATCGTTAGTCACCGATAAAAGAATATTTCTGGAAAAATGTGGGAGAAATCACTCAATTTTTAGAGGTGGCTATATCGAATTTTGTGTATTTTTCAGTTTTTTAATGATTTTACTTTGCAAAAGTCTGATTACGGTATCAGATTATACAAAAAATAATGTTTGAATGAGGAATCAATAAATAGAAAATGTAAATACTAAGTGGAGCCCAAAAAGATATTTTTTTAATGCATTTTATTCATTGTTGAACCGTATTTCCAATAAATTCTTTTTTATTACAATTAGGAAAGCGTTGTCGATGTTGTTGAACCACTTGCAGTAGGTACTGCTTTTCGTCTTCTTTTTTTGTTAAGCTATTATTAAATTGTTCAACAAGTGCGACACCTCTTTCGGCTACATCATTTACGACTTTTAGATTTTGCACTGTTTTTCGTACATTCTTATAGTTTTCGTCCATTTCCCACAAGTTGGGATCCAAGTTGAGGAAACTGGTATCAAGTTCCAGTTTTTCGAAGAAAAAAAAAGATTTTTTGGTAACGAAGTCACTAATATCCTTAGAAAGCAATGACTTGAGCTCATTTTTTTTCAAGACAACGCGTTTCAAATTTCCCGGCGCAGTATCGCGATGTTTAATGCTGTGAATCATTTTCAGCTTAGTCTCTCGTGGGACAACGTTGTCGAAAAAAGATAACGCAACGAGTTCCTCAGAAATGTACCATAAATGCCTAGCAAGTTTGGTACTAGCCGCTTCGGCAACTTTGCGATCGATCATTTTATTTTGTACAAGAACTTGCATTAAATTTAGGTCGTGGTAAGGAGCTTTGATTGCGAGAGGAGCAGTAAACCAAGCCTTCACGTAAAACGTCACGATTAATATCGAAAGTATGCATCATTATGTTCTGATTTATAGCCAACGAATCAAATATAAATATTTAGCTCACATATTTTTTTTCATGAAACAATATTGCTGTCAAAAACTAACCTTTAGTCAACTCTCTCCTCCTGAAAACGGTGACATAGCGTGGATGTCGCTTAATTCTTTTATTCGATCTCAGTCAGCTTGACGAGTTGGCCTAGGAAAACATGCACTGTCATTAAAAAAGGTACATAGGCTAAACGCGATGTATATTTGTTCTATTGGTAATATACGCCGAGATTTTTATATCTTTTAAATTTTCAATGAGGATAATTTACAAAGACTTACAAATGAAGATCCACGGCGAGGGATGTTGCCCCATTTTTTCTTTCAACACGCTGTTGTACGATTCCGTCACGTTGTTGGTCCGTCTTGATAACCGGTAGACGCTGAACCCGGCGGGCTTCACTTTTGCCAACCATTGACGCTCGTAATACCTCAAAAACGCTGCGAACGACCGTTTTAATGGTGCCGACAGCTCGTTTATCAAAAGCCCGTACTGCTCTGTAACACGTGCAGCTGGCAAAAAAGCGAGTGCCATTATTTTTTTTAAAAATAATTTGGCCGCTTCTTCCGCCCTGATCACAGGCGTTAGATGCAGAGCCTTTGCTTTCCTCAGAATGGCCTGTGAAATTAAAATATATAAGCAATTAGAAATTGTCTTCTTTCGATCAATATTATATTTGAAGTTACGATAATTTACCCACCCGGTCGTAATGGACGCTGCAACCCGCGATAATTGCGCGAGGAAATGCGTTTTTAGCAGCGTTCCTTAATCCGGTTTCGTAGTCCGTCATGACCACTCTTACAGTGGCAGCGTTGATGATCGTGGTTGTGACTCTGTTGAGAACAGATGTGTAGCTGTTTTCGGTTTTCTTTGACATCAATATGTGGGCGATTGGTATTGCCTAGAATATTTTATAGACATAAGAACATTGTAAAAATAAGAAATACTCACAGTTGAAAAAAAATTATTACGTGATCATATTTAATGCCGAGAATTGTGAGGAGCTGGTAAACGCCTCTGACTTGTGGCGTTGTTTGGAACGTTCCATCAATAAAAATATGGGAAACGTTCTCGAATTCCGATGCTAAATCACGATCATGCATCAGCACGTAGACATTCCCGTCAGCATCAGAAAATTTGACAGCCGTGATATGTCCTCGGTCATACTGGAGAAGCCGCTCATTTGCCGGCACCTCCAACTGGTCACCCATAGCCTCAAGAGTTTCGGGACTCGGCGGATAAAATTGTTTCCTCCAGCCTTAACTTCCCTTGGAAACCTATCGTAAAGAAACGAAAAGAATAAAAATCGGTCCACAAAAATGGGTAACAGTTGACATACTATGGAAATGAATTGTTACAAACAATGAGAACTTGTGAATTTTGATGGCGATTGTCGTCTCATTTTTCAAATTTTCATTTCTTTTCTCAATTCGAGTTTGACTTCTATTTGAAATCTTTCTTTTGCATTCTTACAATGCCGCTACCGTTTCGTAAACTTGCTTTAACTTCCAAAAGTTCCTTTCCAGCGCACTTTTCAAAGCGTCCTGGAAATCCGCTCTTAATTGTAATTGGCGATCTGCAAAACATGAGTCCGAATGTTCACGGTAGAGGCGTATTTCACCGTGGAGCAATTTTTTTGCTGTTGCGAACTAAAATTTCGAGGAACAGCGTAAATAACTGTAAAAAAGTATTAAAATAACTTTACTATACAGAGGATTGCAAACATCTTCGACTTTGTGGAAAAAGATCGTAACATGAAGGAAAAAATTTAATGTAACTCACAATCAGCTTTACAATTTGGAAATTTCAATGTGATTTTTTTCAGTTTTCGATATTTTCTACTTATTATAGAAAAATGGACTGCGAAAAAAATTCCACATTTTTTTTGTTCCCCGAATTGTAATGAATTTGTTTGAATAGTTTCCCTCAGGAGTTTTTCCAAAATCATTCAATCTTTTCTTCTTTGCTCGTGAAATATCGCACAAAAAAAAACCAAGTTCTTTTTTATCAATTTCAAACAGATAAAACTGTTATTAAAACGTTTTCCAATCGTTTGCCCAAATTTTTAACGGACGGGAAGGAGGAAGTGGACTACGTTTCGAATTGAGTACTGGCTTAAGAATTTCGTGTAACCAAATCGTGGAAAATTTCAAAATGAAAATAAATGTGTCTCCATTGAAACGTGCTTGCCAATCGGAATAGTTTATTTTTCTGGAAGAGTGACGGACCACATCTTTCTGCTTTAATAAGGGACTTGTGTTTCAAAACATGTACTTCGAATCGTTTTCGATTGAAAAAAAACTTCTTAACTTCTCTATCAATTTATTAGTTTGAGAGTCGAATTAAAAGAAATTAAAATTTTAGGTTGGTCCACAATTTTTTTTCTTGAAATTCAATTCGAGGTCGTGGAAAGTTTGTACAAAATTTAAATTCTTGAATTACAACTGGAACGAGTCAAAAATATTTGCCAAATTTATGTTCTCCGAACATTTCGATTTGTTCGAATTTTTATTCACAAATTAAAATTATGTACTTGAGTTTAATTCATTAAGAAATTTTTTACTGAATGGAAATTATGCAAATAATTATAATTACCAAATTGAAAATCGAAGAATAAAAGTTATGTACTCAGTTTTGATTCAGGTATGAAAATTGTATGCAAAAAACCCTATACCAACATTTGCCTAAATATACTAGAAATTCCCATGCTTTTCAATACTCTGTTTAATTCGGAAAATTGAACCGTAAGTCGAAATGCAATCGCGATTTTGGAGACTGCGATCGTCGCAGCATAATTTGAATTTACCAGTTTTTATGGTGATCCTGAAGTTTGCATCGTTGGAAAACAACGAAATTGAAATTTTTTAAAAATCGAAGAAAATATTTTTATCTCTCACGGAAAGTTTGGAACAATCATAAAAATTGCGGGAAAAAAGTTTGGCGATAATCGGAACCATGGAACTAATTTTTCAAAGATGATGAATAATTCGAAAAATTCCACATGAAAATTCGATCATATTTTCCACAGTGTTAATGTTGATCTAATTCTAGGAAAGAATTTTTTTAGGGGGTTATAATTCTAGAGAATTCCTCAACTTCCGAAAGGAGAATCTTTTTTATATTTCGAGAAGTTGAGTTGGACGCCAAGGAAGCTAGTAGAAAATTTTTTCGACAATCGAAGCTGCGCATCAATTTTTCACAAAGGCTGAATATTAATAAAAATAAAATAAAAAAATAGCCAGCGGTTCAAGTGGCGAGTTGTTGAAGAGAATCATCGAAAAGATTTTTCGAGGAAAATGTGTCCGTTGTTTTCAATTCGCGTAAAAAAACGAATATCAATACTATTATTGGGTGTGTTTAGAGCAACTCTAAGTTGAGCAAGTTGAGTTCCACAGGAAACGATACATAAAAAGGGCACGTTTGCGTACAAGGGCACACGTACTTACCGGACGAATTGACTGCAGAGATTTCACAAAAACTTGGCGTGCATGGTTTTCAAAAATAATTTCGGGAAGACAAGATAATCGAATGTACCAACCAAATTAATGATCATTCCGTTTTTTCGTCTATGATAAAAGAATTTTCATTCTTGGATAGCATATGTCAGTTTGTATTGAAGACTTGAAGACGAACTGTACGAGAAAAATGACAGTTTTTTCTAGTTAAATTTCGTGAACTCTCCCTCAATTGAATATCGCCCGCTGAACCCCCTGTTGTGAATTATCCTACGCACCGAGAAAGGACAGTCAATGCCGAACGCGCTGTTTTCAGTCCTCATCTCCGCCTCGCGCGCTTGGCTACGACTCGTCCTGAAAACAGCGCGTTCGGCGTTAAATGTGCCATTTAGCCTTTTTGTTAATCGATCATCCTGTGTTCCGTCTATGATGAGAGAATTGTCATGTTTGGATGGCATAAGTCAGTTTGCATTGAAAACAAGCTGTACGAGATAAATGACCGTATTTTCCACATAGTTAAATTTCACGAACTTTTCTCCAATTGAATATCACCCGTTAAACCCCCTGCTGTATATTATCTTATGCACCGAGGAAGGACAGTCAACGCCGAACGCGCTGTTTTCAGTCCTCATCTCCGCCTCGCGCGCTTGGCTACGACTCGTCCTGAAAACAGCGCGTTCGACGTTAAATGTGCCATTTTACCTCTTTGTTCCTTAATGTACCCCAACTGTTCCCCGCCCCCCTCTCAGCGGCTTCCGCAGTACGCGTAAATATGGATGAGGTATTTCTTCGCCGAAATTATTTTTGAAAACCATGCACGCCAAGTTTTTGTGAAATCTCTGTAGTCAATTCGTCCGGTAAGTACGTGTGCCCTTGTACGCAAACGTGCCCTTTTTATGTATCGTTTCCTGTGGAACTCAACTTGCTCAACTTAGAGTTGCTCTAAACACACCCAATAATAGTATTGATATTCGGGGAATTCAATTCGGGATAGAGAAACCCTTAAACCGAATGCCTTCAGGGTGTACGTTTCCCTGTAAAATTCATTCAGTTATGAATTCTTGGCTATGTGTCAATAATTTCATTTTTTTTTGTGTCAATTCAGTTTCACAATTTTTGAGATTTTTACCAAGGTTCAAAGATGATTCGCAGTGAAGAAAAACTTTCCAACTGAGGTTGCGACTTTTTAATACTTGGCGTCTTTTTTTTACGTTTATGAAGTATTTTTCCATGGATTTCACTTTTTTTTTGGGAAGCAGAATATTTATCGACATTTTTCTTAATAATAGAGTGATTATTTGTTCTGGTTGATTGTTCTGGAGAGAACAAATCTCTTCAAAAACTTCCGTCGACAGCCGTGAGTAGAGTAACTACAGCGATTCTGGACCAAGTGGTGGCGAGGGGTATGCGGTGGCGGGGGAGGCGGGTCGTAGTGTAGGTGCGGGGAGGTGTGGGGGCGGGGTGGCGGCCCCGCCACCGCAGGTCCCCTGCCTAGGAGCTGTGGAGTCCCCGCAACTCGCCACCATGCCCCTCCCGCGTAGGTTGTCCGTTTTGTGAGCGTGGATGGTTGGGTGTGCGAGAGAGATGGATAGATGGGGGGGAAATAATGGGTGCGAGAGAGAGGGATGGATGAATGGGGAGACTAATTGGTGTGAGAGAGATGGATGTAGAGCCGGGCGAATTGCATGGAGTGTGAGAGAGAGAGAGAGAGAGAGAGCGGGGATAGGTGGCGGTGCGGGGTGTGCGGTGGCATGAGTCCCTTCATAACTGGGCCCATGTGCGCGAGGGAGTCAGGTAAATGGGGGAGAAGGGTGTGAGGGAGAAGGATAAATGCGGAGAATAGTACAACTGATTGGTGCGAGAGAGATGGATGTGGAGCTGGACCCATTGCATGGAGTGTGAGAGAGAGTGGGATAGGTGATGGTGGTGCGGGGTGTGCGGTGGCATGAGTCTCTTTTCTCTTAATGTCCTGTCTTAGTCAATTCTCTCTCTCTCTCTCTCTCTCTTAGTCGGTTCTTGAAGAACCCCCAGCGCAATCCCTCCTCAGTCCCTTGAAAAATTCCCTTCCGGACTCTGAACCCAATCCTTCAAAATATTCACACCAAAATATTAGAAAATGTGACATCTGCATAGGATGGAAATGGTTCAACATGTAAGAGGTATCGTCGGTGTAGACTTTATGATGCTTCACCATAGGCAATTGGTGGATCACTCACTATGGTTATGAGAAAGCGACTCTGGAGTGCATTTCCCCGAGCTATCGGGTGACTCTAGCGTAAACATGCGATGACTCATTGAACTCTTTCATGTTCTATGGCAAAATTTACATTTTTATTTTTTATTTTGGAGTGAATAAGATGAAGAAAAAAGAAAAAAAGAATGGGGGGGCGGGGTTTTTTTTATGTGAAAGACTAGAGCGATTAGTACAGTTGCAGTCGAAGCATCACGCAGTTTGCATCGATGTAACCGTTTTTTTATTTTTTTTTTATCATGTCACAATCCGAACAAAGTTTAACTGCACGGGCGGCAGTAATTAATACTGTTGAAGAATATATTGAGTGGGAAAAACAATGTGACGATTTCATTGAGTCGCTGAGAACTGAGGCTCGAGTGAAGCGTACACGTTTGCGATTAGGATACAATTAGTGGGTGGAGGCTCAAATTCTTCGTTTAGAGGGTTTGAAGCATAAAACGAGTCAAAGTTTCATACACACCGGTGCGGGAAATAATAATAGTGATAGTGAGCTGATATGGCGTGAGACGGAGAGCGCATTTAAAAGACGTGTAACAACGGGTGCAATTATTAATCAGAGTCATATAGATCCGAGGTTATTCCTCATGGATGCGAGTGAAATAGCGATTAAAAAAGTGCAAGAGGCCATTCATCAACATAACTGTGTTAAGGTGAATACACTGTTTAGTGGTGAATTTGCTGTGGGAGACAAACATGCGTATAAGAGCATAAATACGCGGAACTTTGAACTTTTACGAACGAGCGACTTGAATGCGTGGTATGAGGAGCAGGTTGTTGAGCCTACCCTGGCTAAGCTCGAGGAATTTCAAGAGCAAGACAGTGGGTGGTCGTTACGACGCATTCTCAACCTGACTCTAAATATTAATAAATACAGACCAATGAGTGCGGGTTGTCGTGTTACACTGCCGAGAGATATACGACTGAAAAAGGCTGTTGTGAATGTGCAATCGCGAGACAATAACGCCTGTTTTGCATGGGCAGTGATGGCGGCTCTTTATCCAGCCGAGACGCATAGTGATCGTGTATCATCATATCCAGACTATCGCACTATTCTCAAATTCACGGGCATTAGCTTCCCCGTTGAATTAAATAAAGTTAAAAAATTCGAAATTTTAAATAATCTTTCGATAAATGTTTATGGACTACAAAAGCATGTTGTTGTGCCTATTCACATCACCGCGGAGAAAAAGGATAGACATATCAACCTGCTTTATTTGGAGGCTGGTGGGGAGGATCAAGCTGGACATTATTCGTGGATCAAAAATCTTTCACGTCTAGTGAGTTCCAGTTTGAATAAGTATCAAGCAGCGAAACACATCTGCGATCGGTAAGTGTGTAAAAATAAATTTCAAATTAAAAAAAAAAATTGTAGTGCCATTTTATCGTTTTTCTATTTTTATTTTATTCAATTTTTCTAGATGCTTGCACTATTTCTCATCGAGGGAGAAGTTGCAATTGCACGATGTTGATTGTTGCAAAATCAACGACTGTGCGGTTCGACTACCGAGCGATGAGGATAAGTGGCTGAGCTTTTCCAATTCTCAGCGGAAGGAGCGGGTGCCATTCATTGTTTATGCAGACCTTGAATGCATTCTGGAAAAAACTTCTGAAGAAGAGCAGAGGAACAATGGACGTCTGCAACATCATCATCCATTTAGTGCAGGTTGTTATATAAGGTGTGCTTACGAAAACTCTCTTTCGGGGTATTATGCTCATCGCGGGGATGATTGTATTGCATGGCTCGTGAACCATTTAAAGGCGTTAGCTCTGCAGGTAGAAAAAATCTTAACGAAGAATGTTCCCATGCGCGAGCTAACACCCTTAGAGTGGAAGCGATTTCGTGAGGATCGAGCGTGTCATATTTGTGAAAAAGATTTCTCAAAAGAAGACCTGCGGGCGCGTGATCATTGCCATTTGACCGGAAAATTTAGAGGTCCTGCCCATTTAGACTGCAATTTAAATTATAAAAATTCTTTTTTTATTCCAATAGTTTTTCATAATTTATCCGGTTACGATGCTCATTTTATAATTAAAGAGATCACTATGGCGTTCGAGGGTAAAACCGATGTCCTACCTCTGACGAAGGAAAAATATATTTCATTTTCGAAAACAATTCAAACATCGAAGGACTCGAGAAAAAATATTAAGGTAAGATTCATCGACTTATTTAAATTTCTCGCGGCTAGTTTGGACAAGTTGGCCTCATTTTTAACCATTGATAAATTGAAAATTTTAAAATCACAATTTCAAAGTTTATCATCTGATGATTTTATGCTATTAACTCGTAAGGGTGTATTTCCCTACGAATACATAGATAGCAAAGAAAAGTTAGACGAGACATCTCTACCATCCCAAGATGCATTCTACAGTTCTTTGATGGGGGAGAGTATAAGTGAGTCGGAGTATGCCCATGCTAAGGATGTATGGGAAAGGTTTTCAGTGCGATCGCTCGGTGAATACAGCGATTTGTATTTAAAAACAGACGTCTTGCTGTTGGCCGACATTTTCGAAAACTTTCGTGACACATGCATGCTTAGCTATACCCTCGACCCGGCACACTATTATACCCTTCCCGGCTACACTTGGGATGCTATGATGAAAAGAACTGGCGTGAAATTTGAATTGCTAACGGACATTGACATGGTTTTATTCGTTGAGAGAGGTATACGCGGTGGTTTGAGCCAATGCTCCACCAGATATGCCAAAGCCAATAATAAATACATGCAATCGTTTGATTCATCGAGTCCATCGTCTTACCTAATGTATTACGATGTCAATAATTTATATGGTTGGGCAATGAGTCAACCTCTCCCTTACGCGGAATTTCAATGGGTCGAAGATGTGTCAACTTTCAATATAGAATCGATCGCGCTTGATTCATCGCATGGTTATATCCTCGAAGTTGATTTAGAATATCCGCAGAATTTGCACGATGCGCACATTGACCTGCCGTTTTGTCCAACGCATGGTAAGCCCCCAGGCAAGAAGCAGGAAAAATTGTTGGCTACGGTGCATGACAAAACACGTTATGTAATACATTATCGTGCGCTCCAGCAATGTTTGCAGCATGGCCTTCGGGTTTCCAAGATCCATAGAATACTGAAATTCAAACAATCGTCTTGGCTGCGAACGTATATTGAGTTGAATACTCATTTTCGGACAAACGCCAAGAATGAGTTTGAAAAAACATTATTCAAATTAATGAATAACGCGGTGTTCGGCAAAACGATGGAAGATGTACGCAGCCATGTGCAGGTCAAACTCTTGACTAAATGGGAAGGCAGGTATGGTGCAGAGGCAATGATCGCAAAGCCAAATTTCCATAGTTGTAGCATATTTGCTGAGAATTTAATTGCAGTGGAATTGCGTAATCTCGAGGTGAAATTTAATAAGCCCATATATGTGGGTATGGCAATTTTAGATATTTCTAAGACATGCTTGTATGAATTTCATCATGATTTTATTGTTCCACTGTATCGTGATAAATGCACTGTGATGTATACGGACACTGATAGTCTTATATATCATATTAAATGTGATGATGTTTATGAAGACATGCGAAGAAATATAAACAAATTTGACACGAGTGACTATCCCACGGACAATGTATATAATATTCCCCACGTGAACAAAAAGGTCCCAGGACTCATGAAAGATGAGAACAATGGCGCGATTATGACCGAGTTTGTTGGGCTCAGGTCAAAAATGTATGCGACACGCGTTGATGGAAAGAGAGAGACAAAAAAAGTCAAGGGAGTCAAGAGTAATGTCGTTGTGAGGACAATAGTGTTTGATGATTATTTAAAATGCTTGAGAGATGATATAGAAATGACTCGCAGTCAATCATGCATTCGATCGACATTGCATCAGGTATATACCATCTCTGAAACAAAAATTGCCTTAAGTCCCCATGATGACAAAAGGTATATAATTCCTGAGAGTGTTCGAACGTTGCCGTGGGGGCACTATAGAGTGCCACTCTAATTTTATTTATGAATATTAAATAAGTTTATTCATGTCACACATCCGGCAAATGTAAAAAAATGACACATCCGGCAAATGTAAAAAATGAATAAAAATGTTTGGATCTAATTGTGTGTCATAGCATCTTCTTTTTCAAAGAAAACCCCTCAATACCACTTTTCAGCATGGACAAGTGTTGTCGGGAGAGGCTGCTGCTGCTGCTGCTGCTGCTGCGCATCCGGCAGGTTGAAAAAAACAAACATCCGCTGATACAATTTTTTTTCACATTTCATTTATTTTTTTCACTATTTATCCAGCTATTGTGTGCATTGTCAAAGCCGAGCCATTTTACAAGTGACCGACTACCACGTTTCTTCAACACTTTCTCAACGAGGTAAATATTGGGATATTTCACATGGAGTAGTTCATGTTGATAGAAACTACCGGAAATCGCTTCATCCTGATAATCTCTCAAATTATATGTTATGGGATGGGTTTTCCTCACTCGATCAATCGTGAATATTTCCGTTGTCCAATTGGGCGTATAACCCTTCTCAAATACATGCTTGAATTTACTTATACGAACTTTGTCACCAACGTTGAATTTCTTTTTCTCCTCCGGCTTCACCATTGTCTCAACAATGGTTTTGTTGAAGATATTAAACAAAATTTCTTTTTCATTCGTAGCATTGACATTTTTCGGTTTCATTTTTATGGTTCGATGGGTGGTATTATTATATTCATTAATTATCTTATCAATAATATCGAGCCATTTCCAACTTCCGCGAAAGCTAAACTC
Organism: Hyposoter dolosus; assembly: GCA_963921915.1. Classification (NCBI taxonomy): domain Eukaryota; kingdom Metazoa; phylum Arthropoda; class Insecta; order Hymenoptera; family Ichneumonidae; genus Hyposoter; species Hyposoter dolosus. Next base: position 1,459,861 of record OY998132.1, on the reverse strand, counting down.
TTTCCACATTTTGTTCTTAAGTGTACGATTGAAACGTTCACAAATTGATGTTTTCAAGTGGCTATACGTAGAATACATGTGAACGTTGAACTTTTTCAGCATCGTCTTAAAATCAGAATTATAGAATTCTTTTCCATGATCAACGTGCAGGTTTTTTGGTACACGTCCTTCCAAGAGTATTGACTCCATTGCAGCGGTGACATCTTTCGCACTCTTCGTTTTTAAAGGTTTGGCCCAGGCGAATTTGGAGAAAATATCGATGACGGTGAGGAGAAATTTGTGCTTGGAGTTGTGTTGAGCATATGCAGACATATCAACGAGGTCAGCTTGCCACGTCTCGTCCAGACCGCGTATATCCACATGGCGACGTGGGAAATTCCGTCGAGCTGGCTTATGCAACTCCTCGACTACGGCACGCTTCTTATCCTCACTCATCCTTTCTCGGTGGTGGTGGTGGTGGTGGTGGTGGTGGTGGTGGTGGTGGTGGTGGTGGTGGTGGTGGTGGTGGTGGTGGTGGTGGTGGTGGTGGTGGTGGATTTTCCAAAATCGTCACACTTTTGAGTGGGGTGGGCTTTGGATCTTTTTGCTTAACTTTATCATCAATTCTCTCTACTTGCGCGCGCGGCGGTCACTAATATTATCTCTCTGAGACGTTCTTCAAGAGCAATTATCATTTTTTCACATCGGTCCATCGCAGACGTTAGTATTTTTTCACTTAGACCCATAACATGGGATTGTAATATAGTCAGATTAACAGCATCATGTGGTGCTATGGCATCGCCAACGTTACACACACGTTTTTCCTCTAAATTATAGTGACCGTCTGCCGTAGTCTTGAATCCAACACCTGGTTTACCGGCAAGACCAACAGTCGTGCTTAACTGTCGTCCAAACACATCAACGGTCATGTTGAGAATGCGTAAAAAATCGGGGGCTCATGCACATTAATAAATGATTTTAGCTTCACGTAATTCTTCAATAATTGAAATTATCTCGTTGGAATGTGAAGAGTTGCCAGCGAGTTGAGATGCGAGTAATAGACGAAGACGGTCAACTAGCTCATTCGGGTCATCCCAGTAAACATAGTCGAAGGTTGTGTTTTTTCCAAACGTTTTAAACACATCGCCGCTGCCGACACCACCACCACCACCACCTTTGTGTCGCCTCTCTTCCTCCACCCCCTCCTCATCCGCCCCCCACGAGCCACTATATTTGATATATAATTCTTGAATTTATAACTATGATCTCGTCGTTTTGAACAACAACTCGACTAATCCCGCAGTCTTGGGATACTTCTGATCTCCAATGTGGATGTAATCAGATCGGAAGTGGATCGGTGAATCGCCAATCATGAGTTTATTGCCAACAAGGTTTCGCACTCCATATGAGACATCGAGCGTTATTTTTTTATCATTGCGAAGAAGTCCCAAATACTCTTGAATTAATTCATCAACATCGGCGGTTGATTTGTCATCGTCATCGGTTGATATCTCTCCATCCCTCTCACCATCCGTAGCATTTCGCTCGATAACCGTGTCATCGAGAATTCCCGAAAAGTCTTGGAGTGTATCATTGCGACGGCCATCCTCCGCGGCTGCTGCCACCTCCTCCTCCTCCTCCTCCTCCTCCGCCTCCTCCTCCTCCTCCTCTTTCTCCTTCTTAATATTCATTTTTTCATCCTTAATTTCATGCTTCATGTTCTTATTGTATGAGACGAGCTTTTCCAACGGATCGATGATTGGTTGAAACACATCTTGCATTTTCTGTTGAGTACTATTACGTCCGATCTTCAACATTCGATGTTTTCGTCTGATTGCATCACTCGCCTTGGCAAGTTGATGCAACATTGTCTTTTCCCTCAAAATGTCTTTGCTTTTCATGTTTACACGTGCAAAGTAGAGCTTTGACTGTCTGTTTATTAACGAAGAGCACTCATTTGTCACACACACAGTTTAGAAAAGAATCGAAACCTCTTCTATATCTGCCCGCATTAATTTCACTATCCTTGTCGATGGTGATGAATCCATACCTGTCAGACTTCCAACACTTTATGCACAAATCTTTGAAGCGATTATAAGTCATATCGGTATTAACATGATCGTTGTACACATGTTTAAGATTCATATCATCCTGTTTGAAGAGCACAACAAAGTTTGCATTGTCCCTGACGAGATGTTTGGGGATACGAGTATATGTCTGACAGAGATAAAAACTATCGACAATCTCATGTCTACCCATGGAGAAAAATGCTCTCACATTATCCTGTTTTTCACACGCTATATCATCAAAGATGAAAATAGAATTTGGACGAGCGTCACTGGGCGATACAACTTGTTCATGCTCGTTGAATGGATAATATTTAATCCCCTCCACCGGTTGAAGTAATTTTTCAAGTAGCCTATATTTTGGCTGTTTCAACGACTTGGAGTATAAATAAATATTCTCAAATCTCAGACCATTTGGATGAATTAGGAGGGTGAGTAAAGCATTCGTTTTTCCACAATTCGAGGGGCCGCAAAACACAGCGCGTATACTATCGGGAAGTAAATTTCCATGACGCTTTTTTTTCCCAACACCGCCGCCGCTCGCACCATCCACAAATTCATCAAAATTTATTATGGGGAGTTTTCCACCCGAAACTTGTTTCTTGAACGTCATCTCGCATAGGACTAATGTGAAAAGGCATATAAATAGCTCTTTATATTGGCTAAAACAATCAGTTGAGCATTGACCCCAGCATGGTGATGATCGTGCATGGAAAAGGTTTAATCAACACTCTAATCAACAAACTTCCCGTTGAACTACATCTGCCTGGTTATCAATATTGTGGGCCCGGTACAAAGTTGGCTAAGCGTCTCACTCGCGGCGATCCAGGTATCAATCCATTGGATGCGGCATGCAAGCAACACGATATTGCATATTCAAAGAATCGTGAGAATCTAGCAGCAAGACATTTGGCCGATAAAGTCTTGGCTGAACGGGCGTGGCAACGTGTAATCTCGAGAGACGCCGGTGTTGGTGAGAGAGCAAGTGCTTGGGCAGTGGCAAACATTATGAAGGCGAAAACAAAACTCGGCTTGGGCATGAAGGAGCGAAAGAAGAATAAGAAAAATAAAAAATATGTTTGCTTGAAAAAAGTTATTGCTGCTGCGAGGAGGAGGATGATACCAAGCGGTGATCCTCGAAAAGTTGTAATGTCGGCATTGAAGGGTGCGCGCGACAGTGTGAAGAATGTTAAAGTACGCACACCACGAATTATACCTGTTCCACGAAAAACTGGCGGTATATTGCCCCTCATACCCATCTTTGCAGGCCTGAGCGCTGCTGGTGCCTTGACTGGTGGGGCTGCGGCTGTGGCTAATGCAGTTAATAATGCTCAAGCGGCAAAGAGTGAATTGGAGGAAAGAAAGCGACATAATGCGAGTGTAGAGGCCATTGCACTGGGCAAAGGTTTACATTTGAAACCATACAAACAGGGTCTGGGTCTTCACATCAAGTCAAAAAACGAATAATCATGCTACCACATCGACCCCTCACCGATCTCGATCTCGCGAGAGTTATCAAAGTCATGAAAGTTCCCAATTTCCGCGGAGTTTTCATGCGCGATACACTGCCCGCGAGTGGACCTCTCAAAAGCGAGTCGGCAATTGTGAATTTGGATGAGAATGTGGGTTCCGGCACACACTGGGTGGCATACAAAAAGATTGGAAAGAAAATCTTCTATTTCGATAGTTTTGGCAACCTTCCACCACCATCCGAGCTCATTGATTACTTTGGCGTTGCTGGTAGCATGCATTATAATTATAAAAAATATCAGGAATATGATACAATTGAATGTGGACATTTGTGTTTAAAGTTTCTCTGCGGTCAGTTGAATCGTCGAAATAGATATGTACTATATAAATGAGAATTGTGGAACTATGCATTCAGTCGAGCTCTCATCACCATGGATGATAGCTTAACCCTCACAATATCTGGATCATCCTCCGTTCTCGAGGCACAATTCTTTCCCCCCATTGAACTCTCACCACACAAAAACTATATCCTCGGACTCGTTGAGCTATTGACATTTAATTCAATTCCCAATGTAGATGAGGGTAATAATAAATTTCACGTTGGAACGCATGTGGTGACCATACCAACGGGCAGTTATGAAATAGGAGATATTGAAGAGTATTTGCAAGCCGAATTATCACCTAGAAAAATTAATATTCAGCTGAAGCCAAATAATAATACTCTACGCAGTGAAATTAAGTGTAGCGAAATTATTGACTTTACGCAGGTTGATTCGATTGGATCATTACTGGGCTTTTCATCGGATGCTTTGCTGAAAGCCAATAAAAGATATGAATCTGATCTGCCCGTCTCCATTCTTAAAGTGAATGCCATACGTGTTGAGTGTAATATAACGAGCGGTGCATACATTAATGGGCGAAAAGTTCATACAATTCATGAATTTTTCCCGTCGGTACCACCCGGCTATAAAATCATCGAAGTGCCCTCACACGTTATTTATTTGCCAATCACGTGTCATACAATCGATAATATTCAGCTTCGGATTGTCGATCAGGACGGGAATTTGATAAATTTCCGCGGCGAAGTTATCACCATACGACTGCATATAAAATCTACATGGGTATAGTTTACCATAGAGTGTTAAATATTAATAAGCCACCGGCATGGAATCGCGAGACCAGTCGACGGTCAACGCTCAAAGAGCTAAGACCCGAAAATCTGCTACTCCTGAAGAATTTGGGTCTCAGAGTTCGTGGAGTACGCGTATAAGAAATTACATATTTTGCGCATTGTGCATGTGCTGCATGAAATGGAGGAGGAGATTATAAACATTCAAACACCCGTCATCTTCGATGAGTCTGTAATACATTATGAGGATCATGCTCATCAACCGTATGCCTCATCAACTTACAACAACAGCGATGAAATACGCATTTCAATTCAACATCAGGATTTGTCAATTCTTCCAAGCAAAAGTTCCATCCATATTTGTGGAAAATTGACAAAAGAAAATGGCACACCCACAGCTCCGACGACGAAACTGGTCAACAATGCTATCTGTCATTTGTTTGAGGAAGTACGCTATGAGGTCAATGCCGTTGAAATTGATCGCAATAAAAATGTTGGTATTACTACCCTGATTAAGGGATATGTATCGCTCACTCCGGCCAAGAGCTCGATGCTTGAAAATACTGGCTGGCTCGATGTTGACGAGTCGACACAAATTGTGGATGCGGCGGGCAACTTTGACGTTTGCATACCGTTGAGCATGCTTCTAGGCTTTGCTGAAGATTATCGGAAAATGGTGGTGAATGCGAAGCATGAATTGATTTTGATAAGATCACGCTCCGATGTCAATGCGATAATACAATCGGCTGAAGAAAATGTGAAAATCATCCTGCAGAAAATTGAATGGCTTGTACCTTATGTTACGCTGGCGGATCAAAGAAAAATTCAACTTTTAAGATTTATCGCTAAAGACACACCGATCCCCATGAGTTTCCGCACGTGGGAATTGTATGAGTATCCAATGCTGCCGGCCACATCGAAACACGTGTGGTCAATCAAGACGTCGACGCAGCTGGAGAAGCCACGCTATGTAATCCTTGCGTTTCAAACGGGGCGAAAAAATTTGACGGACATGAATGCGAGCTGTTTCGACCATTGTGATCTTACCAATGTTAAACTCTACTTAAATTCTCAATGTTATCCCTATGGCAATATGAATTTGAATATAGCGAAAAATCAATATGCCCTGCTGTATGACATGTATACAAACTTTCAATCAATGTATTATAATAAGGAGAATGAGCCCTGGCTGAACAAAACCGATTTTCTAAAATGTGCACCGCTTGTTGTAATCGATTGTTCGAAGCAAAATGATTCCCTCAAGTCCGGACCCATAGATGTACGTCTTGAATTTGAAACCAGCACGAATATTCCCGCACAAACATCTGCATACTGTCTCATTCTCCATGATCGCATAGTCGAGTATAATCCAATAAGTGGTGGGGTAAAAAAATTAGTATAAAACTTGTGTGCTGACCGCATTCAACATCAGTCAACATGAACTTTATCATTGATCTACAAGGCTTCAAGGCATCTCAAAATGAGTTCATTCTCAAGGAAATATCAATTATTCAAGCTGATGAGAAAAAATCCGAACCTATAACACTGTTCTTCCAATCACCATATGCCTGGGACACTCTACCGCCGCGATGCAAAACAACAAACAAGTGGTTGGAGAGAAATTTTCATGGAATATCTTGGGACTATGGCGGTATTCCATATGACGCAGCAAAAATTATGATTTCATGCATTGTACAACGAGCTCGTGCTATATATGTGAAAGGACACGAGAAAGCTTCATGGCTGATGAATTTCTTGGATTTACCAAGGGAGATTATCGATATGGATACCTTGGGCTGCCCATCGGTGCGGAAATTGCCGAAAGTTCGTCTCAACTGTTCTCACCACCATCACAACCGAGCCGACCAAAATTTGAAATACAGTTGTGCGAATGAAAATGTGAAATCTCTGCGAATTTGGTTATATGTATATCGTGCATTGTGTGATAGAGGGATTTTTAAATAAACAAAACATTTTTATTGTGAATATTCGTTTTTTTTTCTTTTTTCGTTTTATTAGAAATACCATTCTCCTCCTCCTCCTCCTCCTCCTCCTCCCCCTTCTCCATTACCACAGCTCAACAGACACAATAATTTTTTTCAACAATTTTGTTTTTCTTTACAACGATGACATGTTTCACTCCATAGATACTATTTTTTTGTTTTTTCAATGATCTTTCACAAGTATTTTTTTTTTTTAACGCGTCTTGAAAGTGATTTTGATAATCCGGTCGGCAGTCGTTTCCATGTATAGTTGCCTCTTGTGAGCGGTGTCCAACAACTTCTCGAATTCGGCCGGGTTCTCGTCGAATGCCGTAGCGAAGCGAGGTGGCAGGAAGACTCGGTATTGCCCATCAATTTCAACGATGTATCGTCTCCCAAATTTGGTGGAAATGGGTTGGATATTGTAGACCTGATGATCCTTGCCAACTTCCAGATCAGCCAGCTTCCTCGTCGGTATAATATTCTCCAACGCACCAACTTTGTTAAATAATTCGAAGCTCATGATGATGATGATGGTTGAGTGATGAGGATTGCGTCTGACTCAGAGCTGATTTTGTGGTAGAATGATGCTTCCAATTTCTTCTTCTCGAAAATTTTCTTTTTCAATCCCCACTTTTCCCACTCCCCACGTGATGTCTTCTCGAAAATTTTCTTTTTCAATCCCCACTTGTCCTACTCCCACGTGATGCATTCGTGTTGGAACATGTTATGAATGGACGTCACACATCCTGCCTCGCGAACACTTACCTTCCAAAACACATGGAAAAAAACCGCTTTTCCCCCTCGGCATCCTGCACAATATTGACTGTGGAATGCATTGTGAACACTTTCATCCTAAACAGGCTCAAACACGTTCTCCAGTATGCATCCGGGGCAATTTCGACGTTGTGGATTAGGAGCGTCAATGTGATCTTCCATCGTTGCTGTATTACAATGTTCATAACATCGGCGAAATGATTTAATGTCCTCATCCATCCGGTAATGGTTTGGCATGCGATTCCACAAGATATCTGTGAACTCGATGAAATATTTTTTAAACGTTGATGGTGATATAATTTGAAGCTCCTCTCTCGTGATATCTCGAGGATTCTTAGCCCGAATGATCCCATATAAACTTATGAGATATTCCTCAATTGAACACTTTTCACAATCTCGACGCATTGGACGTGGTGCATCAACGTGCACTCTTTCCCACGGAGGATTAAAATGGGTATAACAGTGGCGATATGACTGAATCTCACTATCACGTTGAAAATGCTTTGGTAAACGATCCCACAACATCTCGATGAAGTTACAATATTGTTTTATAAGCATACGCTTGGGAACCGATTGAAGTTCATTTTTCGTCAACGTCCACGGATCTTTCGATGGATGAATTGCATACATACTCCCACATCTATCCATCTCGAGTTCAAGTTGTGTAATGTATTACTCTACCCATCTATCCTTCTCCCCATTTACCTGACTCCCTCGCGCACATGGGCCCAGGTATGAAGGGACTCATGCCACCACACACCCCGCACCGCCACCTATCCCCGCTCTCTCTCTCTCTCTCTCTCTCTCTCACACTCCATGCAATTCGCCCGGCTCTACATCCATCTCTCTCACACCAATTAGTCTCCCCATTCATCCATCCCTCTCTCTCGCACCCATTATTTCCCCCCCCATCTATCCATCTCTCTCGCACACCCAACCATCCACGCTCACAAAACGGACAACCTACGCGGGAGGGGCATGGTGGCGAGTTGCGGGGACTCCACAGCTCCTAGGCAGGGGACCTGCGGTGGCGGGGCCGCCACCCCGCCCCCACACCTCCCCGCACCTACACTACGACCCGCCTCCCCCGCCACCGCATACCCCTCGCCTCCACTTGGTCCAGAATCGCTGTAGTTACTCTACTGCCGTGGTAAATGTCTTTAAATATCTCGGCGAGAGTCATGATTAACCCCTTCAAAAATCCAGTCCAGCCTCTTGGCCAATCTGTTTAAACAACCTCGGCGAAACTCTTACTCTACCCCTTAAAAAATCCCGTCCGGATTCTCAGCCAATCTGTTATAACAAACGCGTAGAGACGCTTAGTCTAGCCCTTAAAAGATCCCGTCCAGACTCTTGGGCAATCCCTTATGAAAGTCTCGGCGAGATTCTTGATTACTCCCTTAAAAACTCCCATTGAGATCCTTGTTCAATCCCTTAAAAATCCCAAAGATATCTCGATGGAACTCTGAATAGATCCCTTAAAAAACTTCCATCGAGATCCCTCGACAACCCTTTAAAGAATCCCGTCCAGACTCTCCGCTAATCCCTTAAAAACCACCGGTCTCACAAGTCCTAGCGGCATTTCTTCGTTCTTCCTTCGTTCTCCCGTTTTTTTATTGTCTCGTCACATTTTTAACTAATTTTTTTACTCCGAGAAAAATTGCTACGGGCTCACGTAATTCTGCATTAAAAACCAAAGAAAAAGAGCCCAAGTTTAACCCTTTTCGTTAAATTTTACCAGAGATATGAATTTTTCAAAACTGGGGTTATTTATGACCCCACGTTACCGGAATAGGACACATAAAATAAAGTTGCCGTTCTAGGGTCAAAAAACTTCCATCGAGACCGCCGGTCCACCCCTTAAAAATCATTTAAAGATATTTCGATCGAACTCTGAATCGATCCCGTAAAAAAGTTCCGTCGAGATCCCCGGTCAACCCCTTCAAAGATCCCGTCCGGACGCCTCACCAATCTCTCAAAAACGTCCCGGCGAGATTTTTTCGTTCCTCCTCGCACCCTACTCCCTTCGTTCTCCCGTTTTTTGTTATCGTTTCATCGCATTTTCGACTACTTTTGTCATTCCAAGCAAAATTGCCCCAGGCTCACGTGATTCTGCATTAAAAAACGAAAATAATGAGCCCAAGTTGAACCCGTTTCGTTAAATTTTACGAAAATATGATTTTTTCAGATTTGGGGTCATTTATGACCCCACGTTACCGGAATAGGACACATGAAATAAAGTTACCGTTCTAGGGTCAAAAAAGTTCTGTCGAGATCCCCGGTCAACCCCTTAAGAAATCCCTTTCAGACTCTTGGCAAATGCATTAAAAAAGTCCTGGCAAGATCCTTGATTAATCCCTTAAAAAATCCCGTCCAGACTTTTCGGCAATCGCTTAAAAAAGTCCCGGCGAGATTTCACCCTTCTCCCTTCGTTCTCCTATTTTTTTACGGCTTCATCGCATTTTGCAATATTTCTTTTATTCGGAGCAAAATCGCCCCAGGGTCACATGATTCTGCATTAAAAAACGAAAAGAATGAGCCCAAGTTGAACCCTTTTCGTTAAATTTTACCAGAAATATGAATTTTTCAAAATTGGGGTCATTTACGACCCCACGTTACGTTACGTTATGACCCCCGGTTAACCCCTTAAAGATTCTGGATCAATCGGTTAAATAAAATCCCGGCGCTACTGGATAAATATAATGTTTTTATTAATTTTATAATTTTAAATTAAAATAAATCCAAAGAATAGAGTGAACGTGGTAGAGCGAGAGAGATAGCACGATGCGCCGACGCGGTAGAGGGAGAGAGACAGCGCTATAGACGCGCCGGCGGTAGAGGCAAAGACAGGCCCGATATAGCCTGTCTCTCTCGCTCCGTGGCGCGCGGAGAGTGGGGGTAGCCGCGTTCAGTGGAGCGCGTGACATCACAGGCCGAAAATGTCCACCAGTCTCGCAAAGGGCGTATGTCCAAGCGTCAACAAACACGACTTACGCCTCTCTGACTCTGAGAAAACAGAAAGCGTACCGGATCTCGCGACCAAAATCTTTAATATCAGATTACTCTGGATTGGCTGAACGGATTCTCTTCTACCAAGGACCATTCGAAAGATAAAAAATCAAAGAAAATTCAATTCTAATATGAAATTTTTCTGTCGCCCCGTTTTTCCGTAAAAACGATTCAAAGTTTCTGTGATGTCAGAAAACCCCTATTTTACTGTATATAAGAGTGCGACGGGCTCGCGCTACGCTTTTTTTTTAATACTTGGCGTCGAGCTGCTGCCGCGTCTCTTGATTAGACATTTTTGATAAAATTGATTTTTTTAAAACGATTTTCAGGCCGCCGTCAAAATATACACGATTGCTAGCGGAATTTAAGGTTATGATTTTTTTATTTCGACAAGGCTGACTTTCGAATGTTATCTATATTTATCACCGTGAATTTAACGACACATGTATGAAGATGTATTCGTGAACTGGCAACCAACAGCTTTTCCTCGAATGGGAACAGATGGATATGTCGTCAGTCGCGACCAATCAGAAACACGATAGGAACATTGAGCCCTTTCTCCGTGTCGTATACATACACGGACACACACTTCGATCGGCACATAATTTTGCCTGTGCAAAGTCTTTTCTGAGCAATTACGGCATCAATCGGGTTGATTTATGGCTCAATCGAGGGGGGATAACGTAATTGGTCTCCAGTTCAAATTTCAGATCATGAAATTACCCCTGAGCTTCGTAATTCATGAAAGCGTCTACCCCCACCGGCGAAATTGCTTTTCTTAGAGATAATATACTCGAGTGAGTCTCGGGCCAGCAGACGACGCTGTCAAATGTACTTGTCCCGAGACTATGCCGAGTCTCTGAATAAACAACGTAAACCATCGAGAAATATACCTAAACATCGAAAACCATAGAGAAATATACCTGGACATCGGAAATCGTGCCAAATTATACCCAGATATCGAAAACGATGGAGAAATATAACTAGACAAAAAAAATGGACCCGTGGACCTAGACATCGAAAACCATGGAAAAATATACCTAGATATCGAAAACCATAGAGAAATATACCTGGACATCAGAAACTATGCAAAAATATACATAGACATCGAAAACCATGGAGAAATATACCTAGACATCGAAAACCATGGACCCGTGGACCTACACTGCAAATCCAAATGCGTTATTTTCACACGTTTCGGCGTATTATTTCCCTGTAGTCATTTTTTACTCACTTTTGAGCGTGTAATTGTCTAACATACCTTACCCGTGTTGTATTACACGTTGATGCGTTTTGGTTTTAAACATTCAATGTGTGTTATTTAAGGCTCAAAGCGTGTGTTATTTAAGACACCACGTGTCATGCGTGTTATTATACACGTTCAATGTGTGTAATTATACCACGAGTTCAGGGGGATATATATAATACTAATATCAAGAAACGCATATATATGGACGCATTTTATTATTGCATAACCATTTTTTTATTAACGACGAGTATTTTTTATGACACGAATTTTAAGCATTAAATACCTTTCACAAATCATGGGTATAACTTGAGGAAGTTATCGAGCTTCCTCTTAAATTTTGCAACGGTCGAATTACTTTTGAGGGGCGTCTGAAAGACTTTGTGTGCAATAAATTCGGGGGCACTTGAATAACCCGGTGGATACGCTCTGTGCCAAGCGTAGTATGACGCCAGTAATCCGCCAATGATCCTAGGCACCGTTGGCTCCGGAATATTCACTTGTATTTTTTCGTCGGCAACAATGAAAGCCTTTTCGATCTTTGTATCTGTAGTATACAAAACACATCGCGGTGCATCGCCTTCATCCGTGAAAAGAGGTTGAGTGGATGATAAAACCTGGAATTGAGCGAAAGTTTATTTATTTATTTCTGTAGCAAAATATCCTATTTAGTAGTACGATGTTCAAAGTTGTGTTGTTGGAACGCAATGAGATTTAATTTTTTCTTTTATTGTACCACCGAAAATTTTCGAGTTATCTCTTTAAATATCAATCACCGCAACTTTGAAAATAAAATTCGGGTGAATTGGGAAATAAAGTAATCGACGCAGCACTAGAATGCTATCCGTTGCGTTCCAATCTTGTGAGCTGTACAAAAAAAAATGTGTGGTTTGATCGTACTTGCTGGATTGTCCAAAGCGGTGAAATTTTCTTCTCGAGTTGCTTAGGTGTGAGTTCTTCGCATAATTTTTCGAGAATCATGGTTTGTTTATTGGTAGCATCGGAACATTCGACGTTTTCGTTATTGTCCTCTGCAAAATAAAACTGCTCCAGCTGATCTATCAGTTTGTTGATCATTTCGAAAAAACGTTCCTCTGTCGTATCTTGTATGATAGTAACGCACTCGAAAAGAATCTGTAATTTACCAATTGTGACGACCAAACAGTTTGAAATATAATAAATTATTGATCATATTATTTTTTAGACGATTTTCTTTTTACATTTTACAACAAAATCATTAAAGTCTGGATTTCTTTTGTATTTTATCAAAATCGAGAAGAAAAATGAGGACAAAACAGTTCAAAATATGATGAATTATTGATAAAATTATAATAAATTAATATTTTTACATTTCCAAATACCAATCGGATTTTTGTCAAAAACGAAGAGAAAAGTGGAAAAATGTGAAGACAAAACAGTTCAAAATATTATGAACTATTGATCAATTGATAATAAATGATTATTCTTACATTTCCATATACCAATTGGATTTTTTTCAACTTGCGTAAAGCTCGAACTTTTTTAGACGATTTCTGTATACCTTTCTATGATACAAAATCATTACATTCTGGATTCCTCTTATATATTGAATTAAAAACGAAAAAAAAATGGAAAAAAAGTGAAGACAAAACAGTTAAAAATATAATGAATTATCGATCAAATTATAATGAATCATTATTTTTACATTTCCGAATACCAATCGGTTTTTTTTTCAACTTGCGTAAAGTTTAGACTTTTTTAAACGATAATAAATGATTATTCTTACATTTCCAAACACCAATTGGATTTTTTTCAACTTGACTAAAGCTCGAACTTTTTAAGACGATTTCTTTATACCTTTCCATGATACAAAATCATTACATTCTGGATTCCTTTCGTATTTTATCAAAAACAAAAAGAAAAGTGGAAAAAAAGTGTATCGTACCATGTCATAATGATTCAGGGCTGGATATTTTTCCACGATGTTGATAATTCTGCCGGACTCGTTCTCTATCCAAGGTCTGCGGGCAGGTTTTGTTACCTGTAAAAGACGCTTCACGTGTGATGTGTTTTTTCCTGGTATTATTTTCTTTTCCAACTCCGCCAAAGCCATTTTGACATCAATTTTCTCCGGATCATTTCTATATAGAATAAATTCGATCCAGTGAGAATAAGATTGAAAAAATACGATTTAATTTCGTGGCATGAATGGTTTGAATATTAGGTGTGCTTACTCTTCATTGACTATCAGTATTGCTTTGGTAGAGGGTGAGTCCTTAACGTTGTTCGGAACGTTCACTCTATTTTTCTCTTTGAGTTTCAATTTTTTATTGGCCCGATGATTTCGAACCCATGTGCTCAATTGATTCCGCACGATGCCCTGTAACCAAATATTGAAAAAAAAATTATCTTTTCGCCCTGCTTTTTCGAAATGAAAACGAAATAATATCAGATTAAAAAGTGAAGTGAAAATAGCGAGACAATAAACTCTAAAAAACCGTACACTTACATTTTCGTTGGCACCACCTGCCAATAAAGGGTATGTTGCAACAATCGTTGCGGCCAGATTGTAATAATCTTGTTTCGTCGGCAGACCAAAGGTTTCTTGCCACAAGTATTGGCCCCAGAAGCGAATAAACTGTTTTTGCGATTTTTCGATGCCTATTTCTTTTAATCGTTGTTCCAAATCGTAGGATAATGCTGGTAGAATTGCTGGGCTTGGGATAGAACCTTTTTGTTGCAGATGTTTCCTTTTGATAATTGGTTTTACATCACCAGCACGCTGTTCGCTGCTCCCAGCGATGAGCTCCATATCTCCTTTATCGTTTTTTTCTGGATGAAGTTTCTACCGAGAATAACGAGATGTCTGTACTTTTAATTGCATCTTTTTCGTTATGATCGACATTTTTTCCAATGAAAATATTGCATAAATTACTTACAGGCTCATCATTTGTGTCCGCGTGTTCATTTTTCTCTTGTATCATCTTTGATGACGCTTCATTGTGTTTTGAGATTATCAGCTTTCCGTCGTCGTCCACAAGCTCGACGCATAATACGTCCAAATCCATATCGACTGATTCACCGGTATTGAGATTTGAAGGACCGAAATTAGTAACGTTCAGTACACTGGTATTGTTCGGCGGCACTTCAATTAGTAGAACGTTTATTTCGCTGTCGTTAGCAATTACGTCCTCTTCGTCAATATCGCATCACCCTTTTTCATTACGTGGATCTGGTTTTTGGAAAACAATGAGTTTGTCCTTCAACATTATGTTGAGTACCATATCGGTTTTGCACGCAGCGATCAAACTTTGTCGAATACTTTGTAATTCTGATGTGCCGTGCTTGGCGGAATATTTAATACACTTTCGGCGTGGATTAATTAAACAGTACACTTTTTTTTCATTTTGAAATACACTCGCAGTATTTGCAAGAATTCTATCAGAAAAAATACGAACGACACTTCGCAGGCTCGGATATGGCGCGCGAACGAACAAACTTGCGCCGCACTCGACTTACGAGAGGCGATGGTCGTGCGAGCGTAAGTGCGAGAAGAACAGGAGACGCGATTGTAGCGCTTCGCTGTAGGTGGTCGTTAAACCAAGCTCGCCGAGCACGACTAAGGTGACCGTCAAAAAGAAAGAGAGAGCGAGTGTTTGTTTACGAAACGATTCCACAGAAAGTCGAAAGAGTTGAAATAGAAAATTACTTTCCGTGCACGATTTGTTTTTTAAATGTCTAATTGACACTGACTCATTATGGGAAAAATCACCGACAGGACCCACAGTTTATAAAAGGTACGAACGACACTTCGCAGCCTCGGATATGGCGCGCGAACGAACAAACTTGCGCCGCACTCGACTTACGAGAGGCGATGGTCGTGCGAGCGTAAGTGCGAGAAGAACAGAAGACGCGATTGTAGCGCTTCGCTGTAGGTGGTCGTTAAACCAAGCTCGCCGAGCACCACTAAGGTGACCGTCAAAAAGAAAGAGAGAGCGAGTGTTTGTTTACGAAACGATTCCACAGAAAGTCGAAAGAGTTGAAATAGAAAATTACTTTCCGTGCACGATTTGTTTTTTAAATGTCTAATTGACACTGACTCATTATGGGAAAAATCACCGACAGGACCCACAGTTTATAAAAGGTACGAACGACACTTCGCAGCCTCGGATATGGCGCGCGAACGAACAAACTTGCGCCGCACTCGACTTACGAGAGGCGATGGTCGTGCGAGCGTAAGTGCGACAAAAACAAAATATGCGATTGTTGCGCTTCACCGTAGGTGGCCGTCAAACCAAGCTCGCGTCGAGCACTTCTGAGGTGACCGTCAAACAGAGCGAGGCCGAGTATTTGTTTTCGAAACTATTATATTCGGCAGAAAATGGAAAGAGTTGAACTAGAAAATGACTTTCGGTGCATGATGTGTTTTTTTAAGTGTCCAATTTACACTGAATTAGTGACTCATTATGTGAGAAATCACCGCCAGGACCCACAATTTAGGGTACAATGTAAATACCATGAATGCGGTGCTACGTTCCACAAGTGGAGATCTTTTCGTACCCATTTGACTCGTAAACATGCAGAGTTGGTTCCGAGTGACATAGATGGAAATTTCGTCGAAGATATTGAAAACAACGCTGAAATCCCAAATGAATGTCCGATGCAACAAAATCTTGATGAAGGTGAAAAAATGAACTGTTAATAAAAATATAGAATGCACAAAGATTGCAAGGAAAAAATGTACGAATGTGAGTTCCGACCGGTTGAAATGCATATTTTTGTCCTATATACAGTGTAATTTTTTTCGAAAAACAGGCGTTAATCAGCGTTTCATGAAAGAACGAAGCGTAATTCTCGCTTTTTGCTTCCTCATAGAGGAAGCTATGTGACGGTAAATTTTTTTTTCCAGTTTTCAATGTCAATGTACTTAAATAAAATATCCCAAAACA
Source organism: Hyposoter dolosus (assembly GCA_963921915.1). Lineage (NCBI taxonomy): Eukaryota > Metazoa > Arthropoda > Insecta > Hymenoptera > Ichneumonidae > Hyposoter > Hyposoter dolosus. The sequence continues at coordinate 1,443,275 of OY998132.1, read as the reverse complement.
TCGAAAAAACATATCTAGAAAAAATGTCCGGATATGTGTGTGTGTATGCTATGGCACTCTAAAATTGAAACCTTCATAACTCGAGAACGGTTTGAGCTACAGGGCTCCCGTTTTGCACAGATGTTAATCCATACAAGGTCTTCATTCTCTGATAATTTTGTTGGAATCGCTAGAAAAATATGAATTCTAAGGAATTTCGAAATTTTCAAAAACATGATGTCGACGCTCTAACTTCCACAAATTTTAAGATTTATTACTCATTGTTTTCATTTTGTTAAGCGCTGTAAAGAAAAGCGTGCTTTTCGACACGTTTTTTTTTCTAAGCTTCTGCTATCTCGCTCGTATTCGCAAAACAGTGCCTTAAATAGATCGCTTTATGGTCCAGATGGAAACGACGAAGTAGTTGCAGAATCAACATCGGAACGGCTTGAGTGGGCTGCTACGCAATTTATTATCAATGTACGAGAAAATTGCAAGATCTCCCAAACAGGAATTGAACACATTATGGATGGTGTGACAAATTTGGTCGAAATTTATTCAACAATAATAATTATGAGTTTTTCAATAAAAATAATATTGTTCATCGTGTAACAACGGAACAAATTTACTAGAATTTTAATGAAAAATCGAAAAAAAGCCAAGTAAAATCTGTTTCAGAAATTCATCAAAACAAAAACAAAAATACCCAAACATTGAATTTGAGATCTTCATAAGTATTTGCCCGAAGTTAATTAAATTAATTATTTGTATTTCATTGGAAATTTTGTCAACTCAATTGTTGTTATTTTATTACTTGAATATACAATTTTGAATGGTGCTTAATGTATTTTGACATCAATATTATAGGAAGAATTGAGGCAGAAACAAATTCCGGATACCCAGCATTTACGATTGGACGATGTTAAAAATGTCTTCAAGGAGACGCCTCCATCGTCACTATTTGCACCGGTACGGTCGAAAAAAGCTTTAGACAAAGTACTCGTTGAGAAATTCGATCTGGTGTCAGCGCAAGCAGTCGTTATTGACTCTGATTTACAGTGAAAAAAAAAGAAAAGGGGCAATCGAATAATCCCAGAAATTTGCCAAGTCGAATATAACGCTTACGTCATACCTTTTTTGGCCAACTTGAAAAATCTCCTTAAAAATAAAGAGATAAGATGGAATGTTCAAAATCCGAAGGCACATAGAAACGGTGTATACCGAACAGTCCTTGATGGATCGCAGTATCGTGAAAATGTTCTCTTACAAACTCACAACACCGCATTGGCGGTGATTCTATATTATGATGATATAGGTATTGCAAACCCTCTCGGAAGTGCTTCAAAAATTCATAAAATGTCAATGTTTTATTGGACACTTGCAAACATACATCCGGAATTCCGAAGTACGTCAAATGCAATACAATTGTATGCAATCGTGAAAACGGATTATCTAAAAAGGCCAAACGTTTTGCAGAAAATCCTCCAACCGTTCATAGCGAGCATGCAAAAATTACAGACAGATGGTATTGATATCATTGAAAATGGGGGAATTAAAAATTACAAAGGCTTTTTAGTTTTCTGTGCCGGTGATACACCCGCTTCAGCCATGCTCGGAGGTTTCAAAGAATCAGTGTCGGCATTCCGGCCATGCCGAACTTGCATGGTCACAAGAGACCAATGGCAAAGTAACTTTCGCGAGAGTAATTTTCTACTCCGTGCAATCGTTGAGCATGAGGAATATGTTAACACTGTATCCGATCTATCAATGACAAATGCAGCGAGAGCATTTTGGCAAAAATCTTACGGTATTAACAAAAAAAGCCCTCTATCAGAAATTATTGACGTTACCAAGTGCCTTCCACAAGATGTTATGCACATTCTTATCGAAGGCCCCTTGCAAATATCATGCAAACATTTTTTGCGTTATTGTATCGTCATTCTCAATCTGTTCACAGTCGACGAACTAAATGATCGTTTGGATCATTTTCAATTCAAACATTTTCAAAACGATCGACCTGCTTTGATACAGCGTGAACATCTGACCGATGACGGCACATTACGTCAGACTGCAGCGCACATGATCACTCTCGCCCATACCCTACTGTTCGTAATAGGAGAATGGATAATGCCATGCGAGGATGAAATTTTGAATAAGCATATCACCTGTTTTGTTTCCTTGCTACAGATAATGAATGTTTGTTTGGCATATGAAATTCATGACGAATCTGTGGATCTTTTGGGTCGAATGATTGAGGTATTCATCTGGCGTTTCGTCGACATTTATCCTGATTCCATCGTACCAAAATTTCATTTCATGATACACTTGCCACGGCAGATACGATTGTTTGGACCTCTAAGACAGCAATGGTGTTTCCGATTTGAAGCTGCACACGCTTATTTCAAAGGACTCGTTCCTGTAGTCCGAAATTTCAAGAATATGGCTCTCATATTATCGTACAGGCATCAAACACGTTTATGCTCGAGACTAGCGACTAGACCGGGTATGCCTTCGAAAAAATTATTATATGCAGGTGATAAAATAACTCTAGGTCAAACAGTTTTACTTCGTAATTTGCCTTACGCTGATGTTTTTCGCGGAATAATTAATGAAGCTGATTGGTTGACATGCCAAATGATGCGTTCAAGCAGGATAACAGTTCGGGGAACAATTTATCAACAAAATAGTATTGTTCTTCTTAATTGCCACGAGAACGATCTTCCTTTATTTGGGAAAGTAGATGAAATTTTCGTATTAGCCGGTGACATCAAACTACTGAAAATTTCAAAGCTTAAAACCTCCCATTATGAATTTAAATTAAATTCCTATCATGTTGTTGACGAAATCGGCCAACATGCGACTTGCATTAAAAATGTAACTGAATTATTATTCCTCTATAATCTTTCCTCGTTCTCGGTCGCGCATAAAAAATACGTGCCCTTATTGAATCACGAGCGAGTTGAATTTTATTGACGACAAACGTGTTTTTGCGAAGACAAAAGAGAATAAATCATATTCTAATAAACTCTAACGTAAATGGAACGGAGTAAAAGTAATTTCAATGACTGTGATGGAATAATAAACGCCAGGAATAATAAACGTTTTAAATACAAAATGTGTAATTTTCTAACTAATGTGTAATTCACCGACAAATGTGTAACTTGTCGTCAGATGTGTTATTTCTATACGCATCATAGCCATTCGTGTTGTTTTTAACACGTGTTAAAATGTGAGTTGCAACACGCGTGCAATATGACACGGACCATGTGGGTGAAATACAAATTACACGGATAGGTAACTTATTATAACACGAAATGCGCCAACTACACGGGTTAATACAGAAGTAACACACTTTTTGTGTGTAAAATAACATACTTGGATTTGCAGTGTAGACATCAAAAATCATGAAGAAATATGCATAGACAACGTAAACCATCGAGAAATATACCTAGACATCGAAAACCTTGGAGAAATATACCTAGACAACAAAAACCATGGAGCCGTGGACCTAGACACCGTAAACCATATAGAAATATACCTAGACAACAAAAACCATGGAGCCGTGGACCTAGACATAGAAAACCATGGAGAAATATACCTAGACAACAAAAACCATGGAGCCGTGGACCTAGACATCGAAACTTATGGAAAAATATACCTAGACATCGAAAACCATAGAGAAATATACCTGGACATCAGAAACTATGCAAAAATATACATAGACATCGAAAACCATGGAGAAATATACCTAGACATCGAAAACCATGGACCCGTGGACCTAGACATCAAAAACCATGAAGAAATATGCATAGACAACGTAAACCATCGAGAAATATACCTAGACATCGAAAACCATGGACCCGTGGACCTAGACATAAAAAACCATGAAGAAATATGCATAGACAACGTAAACCATCGAGAAATATACCTAGACATCGAAAACCATGGAGAAATATACCTAGACAACAAAAACCATGGAGTCGTGGACCTAGACATCGAAAACCATATAGAAATATACCTGGACATCGGAAACTATGCAAAATTATACCTAGACATCGAAAACCATGGAGAAATTCACCTAGACAAAAAAAAGCTATGGACCCGTGGACCTAGACATCGAAAACCATGAAGAAATATACCTAGACAACAAAAACCATGGAGCCGTGGATCTAGACATAGAAAACCATGGAGAAATATACCTAGACAACAAAAACCATGGAGCCGTGGACCTAGACATCGAAAACCATAGAGAAATATACCTGGACATCAGAAACTATGCAAAAATATACATAGACATCGAAAACCATGGACCCGTGGACCTAGACATCAAAAATCATGAAAAAATATGCATAGACAACGTAAACCATCGAGAAATATACCTAGACATCGAAAACCTTGGAGAAATATACCTAGACAACAAAAACCATGGAGCCGTGGACCTAGACATCGTAAACCATATAGAAATATACCTGGACATCGGAAACTATGCAAAAATATACATAGACATCGAAAACCATGGAGAAATATACCTAGACATCGAAAACCATGGACCCGTGGACCTAGACATAAAAACCCATGAAGAAATATGCATAGACAACGTGAACCATCGAGGAATATACCTAGACATCGAAAACCATGAAGGAATATACTTACAAGGAAAGTCTTTCCACTGACCTCCTTCAATTTTGATGAAATTGAAATATGTTATTCTTCATCAAAATCTAAGAGACACGTATTTTTTTTTATCGGCGGAAAAACGTTTCTAAGGGGTGAAAATATCCCCTAAAGTTGAGACCTCCGAGGGGTAGTTTCCAGGTTTCGCCTATTTTCACTCGAGATAAGCGAATGCACCCAAATGGATAATCAACTTGATGATAAACGATGGAAAATGCAACTGGTTTCATATCGGGGGGTTGCACAGGAAAAAAGTTATAGGGGTTGAAATTCACAAAATCGTTATAACAAAAAAACTATAGCACCTATCTCGATGGTTTTAATTGCATTTTGAAGAGGGCAAAAAAGTAGTAGATACGGGTTTTTGCGTTTTTCCCGCAAATGAAGTTAAGGGGGTGAACTACCCCTATATATGTCTACAGTAAATCTCAATAAAACGGCAGTATTTCTTTGTTTTCTTATTTCTTCTCCTCGTGATACGTGTTTTCTTCAAATTTACAACAACCGTGCCACGTATATATCATTATATGAACGGTTTTATCTAGAAGCCAACTTATTTATAGATCGATTTTTCGATGAAAAAGTATACATATATGGCTTATCGATAATTCCGATTGATTTATGTTTGGCAATGAGATAATATAGGCGTACGATAAGCGCTTACACATATTTGTTTCGGTAGATAGACAAAGTTTCGGGATGTCACATAGAAAAACTGTGTAGTCAACGAAAAAAAAACGAAAATGTGCAACATGCTTTTATCTTTTATTGATGATAGGTAAACAGTCTAACAAAATAATCACTGTAGCGATAGATAGAAGCGAATATATAATCGCAGGCTATTCTAGCCGTTGTAAGTACTGCAGTAATGATAGTCATCAAAAAAATATTTAAAACATAGCGACTTTTTACACCAGGAGCAGCGAATAATAGCAACATTTTCACATCCTGGAACTTCACAATGTGAGTTGCAGGAATCTCCAAATGCAAAATCTACAGGATTTTCAAAATTCGCTGATTTTTCTTCTATGTGACCACTTTTGTACCAAGAATATTTGTAAAGATCGATATAACGCGGTGACGATAGTTGGTTATGCACGAGTGACTGCAGCTTTATGATATTGTTTCTCAAATGCAAATCAATATCATAATCCATCAAAAGACAATGATCAGAAAAATGGGGCGGGGTTAAAATTCCGAACTTTAAAGAACGAGAACGCTCAAATTTCCGAATTTATTGGCCAGTATTAATACTTCTGGGAAATTTGTAATTCAGAATCTTTTTGAATAGAAATATCATACACCCGAAAATTATTGTACCAATGAGGACTTAAACAATATTCACCACAGCATCGACTGATAAAGAGTAGACATGAAAATACAGCCCATGAACCAAATATCAACTTCCCATAATCAGAGAGGTCAGAGTTCAGAAAAATTTTCGAGTTGGAAATTCGAGTGCCCGAATGGCTAAGGTTTGTACAGGGAAAAGTTTCGAAAATAAAAATATCGATCGCTTAAAACATCCTTAAATTATGTGTTTGGAAATAACACGTGAAGGATGATTAAGACCCTGAAACAGTTCTGCCACGAAAGATCAAAACTCCAAAAAGATCCTACCCCGAAAGATCAAAACCCCGAAAAAACTTGCCCCGAATGAATTTTCCCCGAAAGACCAGAACTCCGAAAATTCTGAATCCCGTCAAAAATAATCAGCTGGAGAATTTGTGTAGTTTGAAAATTTTCACGTAACGTCAATGTACCATAAATGCGAATCATTTTTTGAAAAAATCGACACGACATTGTTTTAACAGCAACTTTTTTCAACGAATGATTTTACGTCTATTTTTAATGGTTTCGAATGTTTGTAAGCAGAAGTATTTATGTTATTCTTTCACTCGATACCCAACTAGAACAATTCTTTCAGCTATACTAGACGAATGCAAAAAGCTTCGTGCGCTATGCCACTTAATTTTATTTTTAATAATGAACCAAACTTCAACATTTTTCAAAACAGTACGGGAAACTTGAAAAATTTGTCCTAATATAAAAGGATTAATGCAATTGATATTTATAATTGACTGAAAATTTTGCAAGAAGATGATGGAACACAAATTGAAATAATTTTTAATAAATCAAATCATTTCAAGCTGTTTTTTCAACTTTTTAGGTGCTTTAAAGACGTTGCATGCAGAATTTTCTATCGGATAGAATGCCCTTAAATTTGCACCACATAAAGAGAATAGTGACATCTGATAGCTAGCGCAATTTTAAGAGGCTTCACCATGTAGAAGTCGTCGAGATATTTATTTATAAAAATTACAATTTTCAGTAATTTCTTATAAGAGCGCATGTTAAAGGTCGCAATTTTAAAAATTGAATATTTCTATTTATAAACGGTGAAGCCTCTAAAAACTTTGCACAACGCTTTTAAGTAACATCGAAGAAGCTTTATTTCGTTTTTTCAAAAAATTCGGTCAAATTGTTTCAAAATTTTGATCATTATATAAAAAATACAAATTACCTCGGGCAATCACGAATTTAGAGTATGTTGTTTTCTTGTCAATTTGGAACAACTTTTTTCAATGAACTCAGTCTCGCAAACCATTTTGTATGTAAGAAAAATTGCAAACAAACATTTACATTGGACCATCGCCATACAACGTCCTCAATTTTCAATAATATTTTCCAAAAGTAATTTTTCGTTATAAACAAGCGATTATTGTCCAGTCAAAATTCTGAAAATATTGAAAGGCCCCAGCGGAAGGGGTTAGTTAACTAATTAATTACCGATTTATTTTTGCTTGATAATACGTCAGTTGCTGATTGGAAAATTTTAATTATCGAATTTGCGCGACCGTGAATTACGAAAACCGACGATACTATTACATTTCTTTCAGGGTTGGGTTGCAATTACGTTTTTTCTGGCCTAATAAAATGCAGAAAGAAACGATTTCTTTCGACTGATAAGATCATTGTGAATCTAGAAATGCGCAGGATAGATGTCTTAAAATAATCGCCAGTACAAATTTATGAAACTTTTTTAAAATATTTTTTATTCATGCCATTTCATTGAAAATTTGTATGATTTGCGTATATGGCTCGCGACATTTGGGGCAGCGGTATTTATACTGCAGCTTCAGAACATTGACGCATCGGAGGCAGCAGCAGTTGTGCCCACATGGCACAAATCCTTGAGTTGGTGGGTTTTCGAGACAAACGACACATCGCGGTCCTGTGGGAAAAAAAGATAATTAGCATATGTCATAAATGGTTCGTAAATGTTACGTTAACGAACAGCATCATTGCGATAGGAACAAAATTGAACGACACAAAGAAAATCGATCTTCCTTTCCCCCATGTCTCATATGGAATAGATATATATGGAATAGATGCAGTTCAAAATGCAACTCATTTTTCAAGCTACGTCGTCCGCATCCACACTTGAGAAGCGTGGGCAAAAGCATACAATTCACTGGGCCAAAAAGCTTGGTGAACGCGTGCTCTCGGCTGCATGACGCATGCATACGACAAACTTTAAATTGAGTATGCTAATCAAAATCATAATTTCTTTTTTCTGGTGTTATTCCGTTGTTATGTATTCATTCCGAAACTTTAATCTTTTATGCTGTTGATAAAAATAAAAATAAACTACGCGACTCGATCTGAAACCCATTTTTCGAGTAATGTCGTCCGCATCCACACTTAAGAAGCGTGGGCAAAAGCATACAATTCACTGGGCCAAAAAGCTTGGTGAACGCGTGCTCTCGGCTGCATAACGCATGCATACGACAAACTGTAAATTGAGTATGCTTATCGAAATAATAATTTCTTTTTCCTGCAGTTTTATTCCGTTGTTATATATTTATTCCGAAACTTTAATCTTTTATGCTGTTGATAAAAATAAAAAGAAACTACGCGATTCGATCTGAAACCCATTTTTCGAGTAATGTCGTCCGCATCCACACTTAAGAAGCGTGGGCAAAAGCATACAATTCACTGGGCCAAAAAGCTTGGTGAACGCGTGCTCTCGGCTGCATAACGCATGCATACGACAAACTGTAAATTGAGTATACTTATCGAAATAATAATTTCTTTTTCCTGCAGTTTTATTCCGTTGTTATATATTTATTCCGAAACTATAATCTTTTACGCTGTTGATAAAAGTAAAAATAAGCTACGCGATTCGATCTGAAACCCATTTTTCGAGTAATGTCGTCCGCATCCACACTTAAGAAGCGCGGGCAAAAGCATACAATTCACTGGGCCAAAAAGCTTGGTGAACGCGTGCTCTCGGCTGCATGACGCATGCATACGACACACTCTCCATTGAGATCACAAATCGAAGCTTACGGAAAAAATTCACGATTCACGTTGATGAAACCCTATCTTTCGAGTGACGTCGTCCGCATCCACACTTGAAAAGCGTGGGCAAAAGCCCACGATTCACTGGGCTATAAAGCTTGGTGAACGCGTGCTTTCGGCTGCATAAAGCATGCATACAACGCACTCTAAAATGGGTTCGTTAACCCGAAGTCGTGGCATTTTTTCCATCGTTTCAACTCTATGAAAATCTAAGTAGACATTTCAAAGTCTATCATCAAGTAGAGCTTCAAAGATATTTTCCAAAACTCGAGAAGTGATTTCAGAATTCCATATACAGGCCCGTCTGCTCCAAAGGATATGATTTTTGTACACTTTCTTAATAATTAGTTTCTCCAATCTTCCGTATTTTTTCCATGATTCATTCCCGTCGACTGTGTCGAAAGCCGCCCAAAATTGTCGTTGTTCATGTTCATTGTCGCGATTAATATGAAAATATATTCCCTTGCGTAGTGAGAGTACTCTTACTTCATTGCCGTACTGCCCCGATTTCTTTTTTCATTTCTTCACTTTCCACCCACAATTTTACCCTTTCCGCCGCCATACTGGTAAACAGCTTGTCATCTTTCTTTTTTACAGTGATTAACTAAAAATGTAATTTTTTTTACGTAGAAAACGTATAAAAAATGGTCAGAAATTCAATTTTTAGTTCAAATTGTGTCAAAATTGTGATAAAACCAATGGAAAAAAGCCTCAGCCGTCAAAAAAAAAAAAAAAAACAATCATGAGAAAATTGAAATAATTTGACTCCAAAAGTCTGAAAAAACAAATGTCGGAAAAAAATTCTGAAATTACTCTACCAGGTCTATCATAATCTAATGCAACTTTCCACCCTCTTGATATTTCTTCCTATCACCCACCGTTTCCAAGATACGCTGATTTTAATAAAATTATTAATTTGCGCCGAAAATTTGAATATTTTCGCGAAAAAAATCGTACGAAATTTTTCTAAAAACGAAAATGCAGTGTTCGATATCCTCTTTGAAAGTATGATCGATAAGATTGTGAGGAAAATTTTCTAGTATACATGCAGCCCGTCTCCTGAGCTCAAGAAATCATCGAAAACCCGCCCTGTTCAAAAGCGCGTGGGGACTATAAAAAAATTGTAAAAAATTATTGAAAATAGCTAAGTGAAGCTAAAACGGTTCCTTTCAAAACGGTGCTTATCAAATTCTCTTACGACCTTTTTCCACCAAGATATGGAACTTATAACGAGGCTGAAAATTTGGATAAATTAACCCATACTTTTGAGCGGGAGTATATGCTTCGAGTCTTATATCCTCCCTGCTTTTCACCGCTTCCCACATTTCGTTTGTTTTTTTAGGATTTTCAATTTTAATTTTTTTCGTTCGGATACCTCAAAGGCATTTTGACATTGAGAGCTAAGTTTTTGGTTGAATTAGTTTATCGAAACGGTTCCGCAAGATCAAATAAAAAACTTCGCGGGTATGGATTTTGTGCTTATGTATTCTTGTGTTTGTTCATTTTTGTTCTCTTCGAGCCTATTTTTTTAGTAAAACCGAGAAAACTATTACAGCTAACATTTCCCATTGATAACATATGATCAGTAACATTACAGAAGTTGCTAAATAGATCCCCAAATATATACGGGATATGAATTAAATTTTTTTGACGATCAAGTTGGGCCAGATTTTTTTATTGCCGAGAAAAAGTGAAGTAAATTCAATTTTGACGTAAATACGTGAGTAAAAATCCAACGAAACGAATATAACAAGGGATCTATTTGGCACCTTCGGTTTACGTGTAATGTTACCTGATTGTTCCTTCTTCCTTCTTTTCGCCCGTCTCTTCCGTCCGTACGGTTGCGCAGGCACCTCCTCATTCTGCACTCTCCGTTGCCGACTTCGTTTTTTGCGGAGGTTTTTCTTCCGACTCTTGGACACTGAAAAATAATACACTCAGTGGTTACATACTGTTTTATTGTTGAATTAATTAATATCATATACATTGCTAGATCTTGCTATTTAGAGAATGTCAAATTGGGCGTATAAAGTCCATAATGAAATAATTACACTTATTTGTGGCTCCTGCAATCTGCGGCGAAGCAATCGGAGGGGGTACCTGGAGAATTGCCTCATTAGGCTGCAGCATGTCCGGGATATTGTTTTGACCTGTTTCCAATCAGATGAATGAAACAACGATTAATATTTAAAACTTCAATATTTGGCATCAAATTTTAGACGATGATGTTATTAAATATTATACCATCGGCGTCTTCCTCGTCAGCGTCTTGCTCGCTGGAAGAAGCTGAGTCGATTATGACGATCGCTTCTGCCACAGCTTGTGGAGAAAGCGGTTGATTGTTGAATGGACCTGTTTTCCATCGATCAATAAAATATTATATAAACGAGCTTCAACATTTCTAGAAATATATATGACGGAAGACCTCTAATTGAAAAATGCAATGCTTAGCACCAATTTCAAAAATTGAATATCATCAAATATTTTTTAGTCACCATATTCTTCGTCCGTTTCTTCTGCACTGGAAGAAGATGAAGATTCAATCACAATCGGTTCTGTAAAAGAAAAAAAAAATTTTAGGTCTTGGGGTATTGCCATCACAAAACGACTTTATTTAGGGCTCTATCAAAATTTCGTGTGAACTGTCTTGGCACCCAAGCTAATAGTTTTCTAGTATGAAAAAAAAATTCTGACGTTTCGAATTTGAGATATTCAATTTCCAATTTTTAACTCTCCCCATCTCAACGCGTGTAAATTCAAGTCCCGTTTCGTTAAAAATTTGCAAAAAAAAAGTATCCATGATTTTTTTTTTTGCAGATAGCCAGAAAGGCTATGAGCCAAAAATTTTTAAGAAAAATCCTAAACACATTTTTTTGCAACTCATAAAAGAAACGCAACTTGAATTTAGACGCGTTTAGACGGGAAATGTTAAAAATGAGAAATGGAATATCTTAAATTCTTAACGTCAAAATTTTTTTCATAGGCGAAAAATTTTAGTTCCAGTCTTTGTTTAGTGAAGTAAATTTGTGATAGTAATACGTTAATCGAGTTATAATAACTGTAATACGCTTCATACAACAGCATACTACATTTTCAGAATTTCCTCATCATTTTTTATTGCAACGCTTAAGGTGGTTGAAGTAACGATGATGGAATTCTTAAATTTGGTATGTTCTTACATAAAGTATCCATGAGGTCGTGTACAAATTTCACGACGATTGAGAAGCTATTTGTATAACAATTCATATTAACAAAGTTCATTGATACTCAACATCCTTAATTTGTAAAATGAAAAAAATTCTTCAATTCTTGAACACTGTTAGAACTGAAATTATTACCGTTGTTAATCATTTCTGGAGCTTCGGGTAGATCGACAAGTGGCGAAGGTGGAGGTGACATGGCTTCTGCCATGACAAGATCCGGCGCTTGTGGCGAAGGTGGAGGTGCCATGGCTTCCGCCATGACAAGATCCGGCGCTTGTGGCGAAGGTGGAGGCGCCATGGCTTCCGCCATGACAGGATCCGGCGCTTGTGGTGAAGGTGGAGGTGGCATGGCTTCTGCCATGACAGGATCCGGCGCTTGTGGCGAAAACGGTGGATTGTTCAAACCATCTGTTTCAAATGGATCAATAGAAAATTATATAAATACGGTGCAATATAATTTTTCAGAATACCTATGGCGGAAAACTTCACTCCGTAAAATTAAACCAATTTTCAAACTTTTATATTCTGCAATATTTCAGTTACCATTTTCAGCGTCGATGTCTTCTTCGAATGCCTCCAAATCGTTGCGATCTTCTTCAGATTCTGCAATGATAAATATATATTTGTCAGCATCACTTATGGCGTACGAAGAGTTAAAAGGGTCTATTGAACATGCAAATCATTTTTTCAAGTTCGTAAAGTATGTAATGTACATTGTTTACATGAAAATAACGTTAAAAGTACGTTAACGTATCATTATTACAAAATTACTTTAAACAGGATTCTCAAACGATTTAGTATGAACATTCTTGACACTCAATCTAACAATTTCCCCCTATGGAGAACAGTTTTCTGGCGTTAAGATTTTGAGATATTCAATTTGCGATTTGTAACTTTTCCCATCGAAGCGCGTGTAAATTGAAAACGCGTTTCGTTTAGAAGTAGCAAAAAAATGTGTTTAGGATTTTTCTAAAAAAATATCGGCTCATAGTCTTTCTGGCTATTTAAAAAAAAAAAAAATTCCTAAATACATTTTTTTTGCAACTTTTTAACGAAACGTGACTTCAATTTAGCGTTCAGATGGGGGAAATGAAAAATTGGAAATCAAATATCTCAAATTCTAAACAGCTGACAATTTTTCTTCGTAGGAGAAAAACTGTAAGTTTTGGTGCCAAGAACATTTATGCATAATAATATTTTGAATGAACCCTATACAAAGTCATTTTGTAATAGTTATACCTCAAGTATGATTAAGAAATAATTTCACTGTACCATAATTCACTGCCGGTTCAGCTTCAGCCTCGATGATTCCTCCAGCAATCTCTTCGTAGTCTGGATCGGCATCTTGAACAAACCAAAGTATGGATTTTGAGATATTGTTTTCGATGCACAAAACGAAATTCAATTCCCAATGGTTTAAAGAAGAAGTATTTGCAAAGTACAGTATTTAGAGGACAACCCATTAACGTCCAAACGTCTTGATTTTTTAGCAGACTTTCAACGCGATTATTTTTTATGTTATCGGCGTTGAAAAAAATTTCTTCTCACATGTATCGACGTAGAATTTTATGCTCTTCCAGAATACCGGCTCAAAATTTCGATTAGACATGAAGGAAAAAAAATATGGCTGATTCAAACATAAAAAACGTCAAAATTTTTGAAAAAAACTTTATTCTGTATTTTTTTTCGCAATGTTCCCGCAAATAACTAATACTGTAACCATGATCTCGAGTGATCTAGATACTTAAAGTTTAACAGGGAATTTTTAGGTAATTATTGAATCACCCCTTTTTACAATATGGTGGCATGAACGTAAATATTCTACAAAAACATAAGCTAATTTTTTTCTCGGAAACTATTGAGCTTAGCTCAAGTGATGTTACTACAAAAATATCTTAGAATTAGTCAAAGAATAAGTTCAAATTTTTTAAAAAAAATTTCAGAAGATTTTCGGTTTTTCAAAATATCAAAAAATTAAAAATCGAAAAACTTTTTTTTTTCTTCCAAAAAAAATTCAGGGTATTCTTTGACAAATTCTGAGATATTCTTGTTATTAGATAATTTGTGCTAAGCTCAATAGTTTCCGAGAAAAAAATTAGCTTATTTTTGTATCATATTTACGTTCTTGTCGGCATATTGTAAAAAAAAAGTGATACAATGATTACATAACAAATTTCCTGTTAACAGAAAATTAGTATCATTGTATTATTTGTAACATTGTATCACCTGTTAACAGGAAATTTGTTATGTAATCATTGTATCACTTTTTTGTTACAATATGCCGACAAGAACGTAAATATGATACAAAAATAAGCTAATTTTTTCTCGGAAACTATTGAGTTTAGCACAAATTATCTAATAACAAGAATATCTCAGAATTTGTCAAAGAATACCCTGAATTTTTTTTGGAAGAAAAAAAAAAGTTTTTTGATTTTTAATTTTTTGATATTTTGAAAAACCGAAAATCTTCTGAAATTTTTTTAAAAAAATTTGAACATATTCTTTGACTAATTCTAAGATATTTTTGTAGTAACATCACTTGAGCTAAGCTCACTAGTTTCCGAGAAAAAAATTAGCTTATGTTTTTGTAGAATATTTACGTTCATGCCGCCATATTGTAAAAAGGGGTGATTCAATAATTACCTAAAAATTCCCTGTTAAACTTTAAGTATCTAGATCACTCGAGATCATGGTTACAGTATTAGTTATTTGCGGGAAAATTGCGAAAAAAAATACAGAATAAAGTTTTTTTCAAAAATTTTGACGTTTTTTATGTTTGAATCAGCCATATTTTTTTTTCCTTCATGTCTAATCGAAATTTTGAGCCGGTATTCTGGAAGAGCATAAAATTCTACGTCGATATATGTGAGAGGAAATTTTTTTCAACGCCGATAACATGAAAAATAATCGCGTTGAAAGTCTGCTAAAAAATCAAGACGTTTGGACGTTAATGGGTTAAATTGGAATGGTATTTGTTGAGAATTCATTGCTCAAAGTGTTTTCCATCCGATCGCGTTATTTACCTGGTGCGATGAATTCTGGACCTTCTGCCAGTTCCTCGTCGTCGTTCCCATTTTCGTCGGTAATCCGCATCAACATTTGATTGATGTGACCTTTTAACCCCGCCGTCAGGTCGAGAAACTCCGCAACAGTGATCTCGTTGTGATCGAGCTTGTACCATGCTGGAGAAACAAAATTAGATGAATGTCGAGGGCTAAATATAGGAGTTAAAGATAAATATCAATACGATCAATCGATATAATCATATTTAGCTCTCATATCGCCTTGTATAAAGCAAAATGAGTCTCAAGAATTTACCTTTAGTCAACTGTCTGTGCCTATACATGGTGACATATCGCGGATGTCGCTTGATTCTTTTGCTTAGTCTTAAGCTGTCCAAATCGTCTCTGGCGTTGGCGGTTAACTTGACAAGTTGGCCTAGAAATGAATGCACTGCCATTAGAAATAGTACATAGGCTCAACACGCGAGATATATATTTTCTACTCATTATACACGCCGAGATCTTTATGACTTTCGAATTCTTAATAGGGATCATTTACAAAGACTTACAAATGAAGATCCACGCCGAGGGATGTTGCCCCATTTTTTCCTTTAGCACGCTATTATACGATTCCGTAACGTTATTTGTCCGTCGCGATAAGCGGAAAACACTGAATCCAGCAGGCTTTACTTTAGCCAGCCACTGACGTTCGTAATATGTGAGAAACCCCGCGAAAGATAGTTTCAAGGGGGCCGGCAGCTCATTTTTCAGTCGCTGGTATTGCTCCGTGATTAGGGGAGCTGGCAAAAAAGCCAGAGCCATTATTTTTTTTAAAAATAATTTTGCTGTCTCATCCGCCCTAATCAAGGGCGTCAAACGGAGGGTTTTTGTTTTTTTGAGAATGGCCTGTAGAATGAAAATAAATTTGGAATGAAAAATTCACTTAGTTCGACACAAATCATAATTGAAATTATAGTAATTGACTCACCCGGTCGTAGTGCACGCTGCAACCCGCGATAATTGCGCGAGGAAACGATGATCTCGCTGCGTTCCTCAACGCCTGCTCATAATCAGTCATGACCACCTTGATGCTTGCTCCATTGATGACGTTGTTTGTCACAGCGGTTAAAACTGCGGCGTAACTAATTTCACTCTTTCTTGCCATCAGGATGTGGGCGATTGGGATAGCCTAGAACACCATACATTGTAAAAGAAAATTGTAAAAACATTGTAAAATGAATAAATGCGCGCTATTGGAATAAACTATTACGTGGTCGTATTTGATCCCCAGAACTGTCGTGAGCTGGTAAACGCCTCGGACGCGTGGCGTTGTTTGAAACGTCCCATCAACAAAAATGTGGGAAACGTCCGTGAATTCCAATGCCAATTCTTGATCGTAAAACAGCACGTGAATGTTTTCTTCAGCATCACGAATTTTCACAGCTCTAATGTGCCCTCTGTCATACTGCAGTAGACGCTCATTTCCAGGCCCCTCCAACTGTTCAGCCATCGATTCTAGAGTCTCGGGACTTGGCGGGTAAAACTGTTTCCTCCAGCGTTTGAGTGACCCCACAATCTCGTTGTATGGAACCTCGATTTTAACTTCCCTTGGAAACCTATCGCGGGGAAACAATTCCTCAAGCTATTATAATTTTTTTTTTTTCAAGGAAAAGACACACCGTCTGCACTTTAATTTATTGATAGATAATTTAATAAATAAGTATTTGTCAAATTTTTCTAGTGGTTGTCGTTTCATTATAAAGATTTGAATTATTTTTTTCAAATTCTTAGAATCAGTTCACTTTGTTTCTTATTCCACATGTTTTTTCGCATACTTACATTGCCGCTACCGTTTCGTAGACTTGTTTCAATTTCCAAAAGTTTCGTTGCAGCGCATCTCTCAAAGCGTCTTGAAAATCGGACCTCATTTGCAAATTCCGATCGGCAAAACATGTATCGGAGTGGCCCCGGTTCAGAAGTATTTCGCCATTGCACAATTTTTTTGCTGTAGCGAAGCAAAATTTTGTGGAACACCGCAAGTAGCTGTAAAAAAATATTAAAGAAATTTTACTAATCAGAATATTGCGAATATCCATAAATGTGTGAAAAAACGTCGTAACATTAAATTAACTCGAAATTAATTTTTATCAAGTTATGGCTATAAATTGCTGTATTTTTCTCCAAATGCATCGAAAGTGCGAAGCCAAAATTTGAAAAGTTACAGGGGCATTTAATATATCCATATCGTGGATGACACTGACATTCACAACGTTAGACTTGAACGAAAAATATTTTTGGCATTCATTGACTGTTCAATCTTAAAAAATCACGTCAATTTTCGTGCCGATCCATGTTTCGATTCCTAAAATCCATTGAGTCCAGATACGATATTATTGAAATTATTGTGTCTTATCGTTCCGTCGAAACGACAAGGGAAATAAGACAGACCAACAATGGTTGATAAGCGCCCCAGTGAGGTCTCGTGGTCTGTAGGTGCATCGCAGTGACAGCTGAGTGCCATTTGATCTCCGAAGGATGAAGTGAAGTATTATTTACTGAATATTGTTATGTATGCAGTAGAGGTTATGATTTGCTTACTTTATTTTATTTTTGTTTAAGGATACAGCGAGAGACCAGAAAGAGTACAATGTACTCCTGCAGTACGCTGTTGGCTACAGCGTAGACAACAGAGTCAGCGGAGCCAGCGGAGAGGACATTCCGACAAGGTCTAACCGGAGAAAAGTTACATTTACCAACGTTTTGTTTTATTCTTCATTAATGTAATCACTTATTAATCATAAATTCAAAGGATATTGAGCTTGATTTTAATTCAATGAAGAACAAATGTTATATAGAGGCATACTACATTAATTACAGATCCTCTGCGGAGACTGCGGAGGGCCCAAAAACTGCGACAAAGGCATGAAGTGCCATGGGGATCTCGGAAGGGTGAAGATGAGTGTTATTCATTGAATATCGTTTATTGATATATGAGAGAGTACGATTTCATTAATTTCTTCTGTTTTGTTCAAGGTACAGCGAGACCACAGTAACCAGCGTACCCAACAGAGTCAGCGAAGCCAGCGGAGAGGACATTCCGACAAGGATCAACCGGAGGAAAGTTATATTCACCAACGTTTTTT